>CAMOHE010052360.1:0-45629 GCA_946598075.1 Artocarpus hirsutus | reverse complement strand
AAAACCGTCGTGAAAAATTGGCATTCCATGACGGTTTCTTGAAAAACCGTCGTGGAATTGAAGGCTTCCACGACGGTTTTTTGAAAAACCGTCGTAGAAGCTCCACATTCCACGACGGTTTTTGACTAAAACAGTCGTGGAAGCTCCACCTTCCATGACCGTTTTTACAAAAAATCTTCGTGAAAAATTAGCACTCTCACCGATCTCGCGCCCCAATTATTCTATTACACGACGGTAAAAAATCGTCGTGAAAACTCGGTCTTATTCCACGACAGAAGTTTCCACGACGGTTTTTTAACCGTCGTAAAATTTTTCCACGACGGTTTATAACCGTCGTGGAATCCACATTTTGTACTACTGATGCCTGCTTGAATAGGATGTACATTGAACCACCATTATCGATCAGGACCCCTCCGAACAGTATTGTTCTCAATTTGAAGCTCGTAGACCTGAGCATTCATTATGAGGATGGATCAACCTGTCTACTTCTCTTTCTATGAAGGTGATGCCTATGTCTTCTTGCCGACACCTTATTGATGTACTCAGACATGTTCATGTAGTCCTCTTTCTTGACTAGCCAAGCCTACTAAGCATGCATTTGCCAGCAACTTACGGTATCACCAGTGACTGGCTAGTTGAAAATCGCATGTACGATGTTTGGCGGGTCCTAGTTGTTCATATAGTCCTAGCCTTGTCCCCCTAGTTGATCTTTTTGGGTGGCTTGGTCGTTCCTTTTCCTGTTATTTTTGAAAGCTAAAACTCACTCCATAAACTCTCAGAGGTACCCGTCCTACTTAAGCTTCTCAATTCAGTTCTTCAACTAAATGCATTCCTTGGTGGCATGGCCTACATCCTTATAAAAGTTGCAATATTTATTTTCGTCCTTTTTGGCCCAGTTTCCCTTTAATAATGGTGGGTCAACCAGCAAGTTTTGATAGCTTACCTGGTTCAAAACCTCATGTATGGAGTCGACCAACGACGTGTAACTTTAGAATTTTCCAGTGGGCACCCTTAGTTTCTTGACTTTTTGCTTTCTCTTTTGTTTGAATTCCTTCAGGTCTGTGAATCCTTATTCTTTTTTCCTTTTTGACTCCCTTCTCCTTTTCAGCTACTCCTCATGTAGTCGACGGCATCATCGTGCTTTTAGGCAAAAGCGAACATCTTAGAAAACATGCTCGGCTATCTAGAGCAAGTGCTCAGAGTAGGTTTTTGTCCTTAAGGTTGACAGTGAAGGGATGCTTGATGCATCCATCTTCTAAGTTTTTGACCTCCAATGCTGCTCGGGTCCCAATATAATCTGAAACATCCTTGTCACCTTGCCTCACAGCATACAGATGCCCAACTTCTTTCTTTCTTATTTTAGAGGTGAAAATCGCCAAAGACAACTATTCAGAGAGTTGCCAAAAGGAACTTATAGTGCGTAGTTTGAGGCACATGTACCATTGTTGAGCCAAACTGGTCAGGTTTAAAGAAAAAGCCTTGCACATAGCTACGTCATTGACATTTTGAAGCAACATGTGCCCCTTATAGAGTTCCACATGCTTGTCAGCATCCGTTGTCTTGTCATATGCTCTTATCAAGAGGACTTTAAATTTGTTTAGAATCGGAACTCTCATGATGGCCTCTGTGAATGATAGACCAGCCACTCCGACATCATCGACTCTATAACGGTGATTCACTATTCATTAATCTGTCGTTGAAAATTGCAAATGTTATAGCTATTGGTGTCCTTAGGCAACTTCACCCGATACAAGACCTCACCTTTCGACCTACCACTACCCTCTTAGGGTGGCCGGCCTTAGGCCAATCATACTCCTCGATGTCTAAGATGATCAAACATAGAGGCCTGTGAACTTTCAGGTGTGGGGTTGCAGCCATTACTTGCACTCAGCTGCCCATCTTCCATGCCTTGGTTTACCTAAGAACTTCGCTCGGACGCATTCATTCTTGTGTGCTTGGAATCTCCTTCCTTCGAGCCGTCCCTCTGTCCTGTTCAACCATCGGCTAGGCCTTCCTTAGTTAGGGGAAGGAGTGCTGGGGGTAGCAGCTGTGGCAGTGCTGGAGCTCCCATTTGTTGCATCAGAAGTCGCACTACCATGGTTAGCTCTCTTATGGAGTTGTCGGAGTTCCAAGAAGCCTCTTGTTCAACTATTGGTCCTAATCAGGATCGGGCTGCTCAGGGCCTTCCCAAGCCTCAAGATGCTTGGTTCGAGTCTCGACCGCTCCCTGATCCCTTTGGTCGAGTGGCATCATCCCGAACCTGGCCATTTGTTACCATTGAGCAAGCTGAGTGTTGCAAGGGCATGGGGTCCCTTCTTCTAGTGGTAAATGTTGATGGTCAACACTATGTGTGGCTACGCATGGTGGTCGGACTACCTAGCCCTGCTCTTCTCAACTTCGCTGGTTAGCCTTGCAAGAAAAGCAAACGCCTTGAAGGTCAAAGGGGAGACACCGGTGTAGTGCTAACTAAGGGTTCTCTGATGAGGTACCCGTTAGGTCAAGAGAGAGGCTGAGGGTATGTTAGAAAGAGTCCACTTACCTTGGGGATAAAGTAAATGCTCCTATTTATAGCTCACCACTTAGCCTAGGTGTATAGCAGGTTCGACCCTCAACCCAAGTGCTCCGTATGATGGTGTCAGGGGGTTGGTGACAGGCGCCGTGATTCCTACAGTAGAGAGACTAGCCCCATCTAGAGCTACGACCATGCGACGTGGGCCTGTGAATAGCTTGGCCACTACCATGCTTGGTTAGGACATGCTTGATGCTACGTGGGGGACATGCAAATTGTTTGGTATACACCGAGGTAGGATTCTTCTCGTACCTGGGTCAGTGATGGCCAGGCTTCAAAGGGACCCTATTTCAACCAAACGGTGGGGACATAGAAGAATGCTGGCGCAATTTTTGCCAATAAGCTTGGTCTATTGACGGACCTACTATTCCTAGGTGCTTCCCCAATACACCTGCAACAGTATATAAACATAGTAATAACTTTTAAAATTAATAATAAGACAAATTCTCAAGAGTTTAAGAAAGTTTGATGAAATAATTGGATACGAATGAAGGTAGCACTACAAGAAATTGGATTTTCAACGACGAAAAAATTGGTCCCAAAATGTGCAAATTTTGGTCGCCAAAACTTTTGGTGACCAAAAATATTTGGTTATCCTTTGATCGCAGAAAGTTGATCGCTAAATATGCTTATCCATTGACGTAGACATACTCACCTAATTTACCTAATTTATTGCCGTGCTTGGCCTTGGACATATTCACGATTCAAAGATCGTGAGGGAATATTCTTTTTTTTTTTCTTTTGAAAATTTGTGAGGACGTATTAAAATTGAAAGGAAAAAAAAAAAGAAACAGAAATCAAGGTTCAAGTGTATACCACTTAGTACTCGGCAGCGACCAAAACAAACGAAAAGCTCGCTCGGCGTCACCAGTGGAAAATGCACACATTAACGACACAAACAAAGAGACGAAACTTTAGATTGTGAACTATCATTCTCAGGTTCTCTATCTTTTTGTTTTGTTTTGTTTTTTTTTTTAATTTTTCGGAGAGATATTGAGAGAAATCAAGAATTTGGTGGAGATTTAGACAAAATAAACTGAGACTGACGAAAAAGAGGGAGTGATTTTGATTGAAAACTTGTGAGAATTCTTCTCTCACATCCAGCTATATAAAGGCAACCGTCTTTCATACTGAGACTAATTTCCTTTAAAAAAAAAGCAACCGAAAATTCAAAACTTATGTGTTTAGATTAATTTGATACTAATATATGGATTTTAGAATAAAATAGAGCTAGAGATTCTAACTTTTACACTAATTTTTTTTTATACCATGGCACCTGAGTTATTTATTATTTTTCTATTGCTAGATGCTTAAAGTACTTTAAACAAAATCCGAATGAACTATTTATAGGTTCAACATAAAGTTTAATTAAATTTAAATTTTTATAAGTTAAAATACTTTAACATACGGGTTTGAATTGTAATTAAATCTATGAAACAAATGGGGCATTAAATCACTCTAAAACCTCAAATTTAACTAACATGTTACCAATTAATAAAATTCCTAGACATATCTGGATACAAGGTGTCGACGGTTGACTACGAGGCAATGGCTATACTGGACAATAAAGGTGGAGTTAGTGAGAGTATTTAGAGGTAGAACTGGAGGACTTGGGATAATAATTTGGGGTTTAAAAAAGAGACTTTGGGGAGAGAGAAGAGAAAATGTTTTTAGAGGAGTATTTTTCTTCATGAAATTTTAAGAGAGGGTGAAATTAAAAACGAGGGGAAAGGTCCAGTAAATTTCTTTCATTTTTCTACGATTGATTTCGAAAATAGTAACTAAAAGTGATGTTTCCAACTCCTTGAATGTCATGATTTAGCGAGACTTTACGAGGAACGACTATTTTGTTGTTGTTATGAGATGGACATATAATTATGAAATGCATACATACGGGATCATGTAACACCAATTATGGTAGAGGAATTGATCAAACAATAATGTGAGTTGAATATTAAAGGGAAGGAAAAGTAGATTTGGAAAATGAAAAATAGGGTTTGTGGTAGAGGAATTGATCAAACAATAATGTGAGTTGAATATTAAAGGGAAGGAAAAGTAGATTTGGAAAATGAAAAATAGGGTGTTTGGAAGTGGGTTGGAAGTAAAGGTTAGAATCGAAAGTAGTGTAGCATAAAATAAAATAATAAAAGCTTTATATTATAACATATTTTTGTTTTATATCGTAGCATGTGAAAGCTTAATATTGTTTAAATTAAAACTTATTAGTTGAAACTGAGTTTGTCAAACATCGCATAAATAAAAGCAAACAAAAGAAATGGGGGCAATGAGAGAGAGTAATAACAAATCAGCAGTATTAATAAAAGGGCAATATATATGCATGCAGATTATTGATAATTAGAGGAGGGGGGTCTGAAAATGTTTTCGAGTTATCTGTTATTAGTTCGTCAGAAAAGGAAAAAGGGAGGGCTTTGGGTGAAAACCCAAAAGCACGAGTGTGTTTGTAAATTTGTATTTTTCATGCATAGCTAAGTGGTCCCTCTCACAACACACTTTCTTTCTCATCACTCTCGACTGACACACATTTGTACCCTACTACTGCTCGATCAAAGCCTTTGTAGTGTTAGTGTTATTAGTCCAACCTCAGAAGAGACGCACAGAAACTGAAACCAACCACCCCCCTCCATTTATTTGCCTTAGTTTGCCCTTGCCTTTGCCTTTTAGAAAGAACAATACAAACACATGAACTCCTCTCTCTCTCTCTCTCTCTCTCTCTTAAAGTCACTCTCTCTCTCTCTCTAGCCACCGCAATATCTAGGTTAAAGAGAGAATGCAAAGATATGGTCATGAACAGTAGAATCTATAACTGCAAGTCTTCACATGTGTCTGCATGTCTGCTCTCCTCTTCTGTAGTCACTGAACTCACTTGACCTAGCTCTCTCTCTCTTTCTCTCTCTCTAACCATATAAAAAAGTATGGCCAAAAAAGGTACTTTTATATCAGATAAAAGTGAGATGTGTAATGTGCCTCTCTTCGGACATTAATTGTCATAAAATTTGGCTTTCATGATACTGTTATTTTTATCTCTTCGCCATCTCTCTCTCTTTCTCTCTCTTTCTCTCTGTCTCATACACACACACATCCCAAGTGACAGACTATCAAAGTACATGTACTAAGCATAACATCTCTAGTAGAGAGATCTTATAAACCAATATAAAGTACTAGGGATAAAATTAGTCATTAATTGATCTTAATTATTATGTATCAACGATTTAAAACTTTAATTTATAGAATGTTTAAAAATAAAATTGAAACAAAAATATTATAACATATAAAAATTTTATATTGTAATAAATAAGAGCTTTATATCATAGTAGATAGTAGTTGACACTAACAAAATTTTAATTAGATTACCAAATAAAGTCTTATCTTTAAAACTTAGCAGAGCCTTCATTTGAACACTGAGAATTTGAAAAAAATTTACAAATTACTAGGGTTTTTCATCAACAGTCACATAATCAAAACCTTGATTCCGATATTAAAGACTAGATCTTTAATATTTCCCCTAAAACCCTAGCCATACGTGATGACTTGAAAAGGTCGTTAGTACAAGGTTTTCCACCCATTCTCCTGATAATCTAAACTATTAATTAAAGTAGGCTTATAACGTTGAATTGTATATAGTACTGTGACAAAAAAAAGAGAACATAACCAGCAAAGATCCGGTATCTAATTCAATAACTTAGCGGTTAAAAGACAACCGACCCAGGACCATCATTTTCACGCTCTTCCTCATCACCATCACCATCATTATCTTCTTCTTCATCTTCCTGATATTCTTCTTCCTCAATCTCGCACAACTCGAATGCGTGCGATGCATGGCCGTCCCCGAAAGCACGAACATGGTCTTTGAGCGACCTCTTGTGCTTGAAATCCGACCCGCAAATGCAAAACCACAATTTCCCACAATTCTTCTCGTGAGTTCTCCAGTCACCCCGCACCGCAAAGGGCTTGCCGCATTTGCGACACCCGAAAGGCTTCGCTCCGTGCTTTCGCTTGTAATGCGTTTGAAGTGTCCTGAAGTCCTTCAATGGCCTTGATCTCGGGTGGTCAATGTTGTTCTTACAGCCCTCGGCGCAGCAATAGCACGGAAGTCTCAGCATTGATGAGGCTGGCTTTGTCCCTCTCAAAGATTCCGGGCCCTTCCGGTACTGTGAACCGTGACCCCACATATGCATCTGTATTGAACGCAAATATATATATATATATATATATCGGACTTAGAGATATTATTATGTTGGAAAGTAAAATTGACACAAAAGAGAAAAAGGGTAAGGATCAAATTACTCGAAAGATGCACTTATAATGCATATACTCAGTTTCAAATGGTACAATTTATCCAGAAACTATTGTCACGAAAGGGTCACATTCCAACTAAGTTAACACTCACTAAAAAATTCATCACATCATTTTAATTACTTCAAACTTGAGCTTAGAGTTGTCTAGGATTAAAATTAAAAACAAAAAGAAAAAAAGGTTAGGGTTTATATATTTGGTAGTACGTCTTTTCCTACCACACAGACAGTAAAAAGATTTCTTTTATTTTGACTACATGATAAATTGACCAAAAAAAAAAAAAAGATGAATTTATGGTATATTAAAATTTATCTTCTTTTCATCATCACCTGCATGTTGTTGTATCTATTGAAGGTTTTATTGCAGACTGAGCAAGAGAACTGCGTCGGACCAACGAGGATTTGCGCCAGCGATGGAATCCAATACTGGCCTTCAATAGGAGGGCCTCCATTAGGGTAGATTGAGTAATTAGGACGTGTTACTGATCCAGAATTAATATTTGGTGGACCAATATGAAGAGCCACGGTGACATCCTCTTCATGTCTGCTGATGAGGCTCTGAGCATTCCGAGGTTGGTTTGAGGAAGAGTGATGAAAACTGGGTTTGTACTTATTGGAGACTTTGTGGTTTCCGGGAGGGGCAAGAGAGAGAAAAACGGAATCTTCATCTTCTTGATTATCAGCTGATTCTAGACAATCACTTTGATCAGTAGTACTGGTGCAAGTATAGCTCAAGGAGGGAGAAGTAGTTGGAGCAGTATGCATGCTCACTTATGATGTTTCTGTAATATTGGGGGGGGAGAGAGAGAGAGAGAGAGAGACAGAGAGAGACATGGAGAGTTTGGTAATGTGCTTATTATATAGTGGGCTAATTTGGTGAAAACTGGAGAACAGGAGTGAGCCGTTTTCAAAAAGATAATAAATTAATTATTTTTATAAAAACATGTAAATGATTAATGCTTGGATGTTAACAAAGAAAGACCTAATGGCTAATACGTCGTTTATTGGTGGAGCAATAAATTTTTATCAAGACATAAATTAAACCAAAATTTTAAACTAAACTAACAATGTGTGTACTAAAGAGCATTGATGTTAATTGTTCTCCCTCATGATTTAATTAAAAAAATGTAATTGTTGTTGGTTTTTACCCTTATCTCTCTTTTTTTTTTAAATATGTTTTTGTATCTTCTCTTTCTTCTTGCAAGTGAGCCAATTAGCTTATAATCATGTTGGATTCACTTTTTCAAGTTTACGGTCTACAAAATTTGGAATTTATAGGGTAGTATTTACATTTACATTTAGAAAAAAAAAAAAAACGAAGTATAAGTATACTTAAATATGAGGATGTGGAGATAGTAAGAACCTTCATAAAAGTTCTATATAGAACTGTAATTATAAAAAATCAACGGCACAGAGTAAAAGAGAAATTATAAGAGAAAAACTGTTGTGAGAAAAGTTCAAGCTGGGGAGCCTCTTGGCCAGGCGCAGCAGTTGCTCCCCCTTTCCCGAGCCAAAGGGTTGCTTCCTATTTTTAACCAGTTAAAAAGGATCGTGTCAAATTTGTTAGTTTCAAATATCTTGTGTGTGTGTGTGGATGTATATGCGTGTGTGTTTAAATATGCAAGTGTGTACATAAATCTAGATTCAGATATTGATATATTAGTGTGTTGTAATGCATAGTAATATTAATTATACTAACTTTTACCATATATATGATTTATAATGTAATGTTGCACGTGGACCGTGAGAGAGGAAATTGAATTTATTATATATATAATATATAATTCTATTTCTGCGATTTTATAACATTTAATTTGTTGAAATGTAATTATAACTTATAATATTAACAACTTGAAAGATATAATTAAATGTAATTTTAACGTATAATATTAACAACTTGAAAGATATATGAACACATGAATAGAGTTATGAATAGAGTTATACTTTCGAATGAAAAAAATTACAAATGCTGGTATGGTCTTACGCTGAATTGGAGACTGTTTTATATATACGCGCGCACACACATACATGATTTAGACTTTAAGGGTGGTTTTGGAGTGTTTGCTAATGCAGGAGACAAAGAACCGGCAAAGGAGGGAGACCTTGGTGGGGGCAAAGAAAACTTGCATAGAATAGCGCACCCACACACATACAAACACACTGATGAATCTCTGTGTTTCACTCATCACTTTTGCTCTCCAAATGCTCTCGCTCGATTCCCAAGTGCTGTGCACATCTTTTATCTCTTTTCTTTCTTTTTTTTTATTCTTCTTCTTCTTTCCTTTTTCTTCTTCTCTTCTGGCTTCGTTTACTCTCACTTTCTCAGACCAAAAGTAAATAAAAAGACTAAAGAGCGATAAAGATGCACACTAGAGATGACATACATACAGTATATAGACATGGAGAACTGTAGATCATGGAAGGCGTGAATCTCTCTCTCTCTCTCTCTCTACTTTTGATACTGAAGCCAGATGGTGATGGTGATAGTAACGGTGCCAAAAATGTGTAACAAGATAAGGACGTTTCCATCCTCAACCCAACAACAAAAATAACGTATAAAGTACTACATTAAAAAAAAGTGTATATATATATTTTTTTGAAGCGAAAGCAGAATATTTATTGACGTGGGACATAATTTGAATTTGAAGGCTTTTGTCAACACATATGATAATAAATCTAATGCTAGCTAGGCATTAAAAGTTATTTAGCTAATATTTATTATCAACTTAATTTAGCTCAGTGATAAGCCATAGTTGGAATGTGCTAAACTTTTCGTTTATCTTGCTATTAATTAATAAGAGAAGAAAATTAGCATCAAGAATTAACAATACATCCTAACTATCTTTTCTCACATCAATTACTTTCTTTCTCTATTTAAAAATAACAACTAAAAGACCTCAATTAGGCCACTAAGGTAATTGATTAATTTATTGTTAATCCATGTTAAGAAATGCACGTGTGAATATATTTGAGACCATTATCAATGATCCTGGTGATGAAACATGTAAAGATAAGAAGCTTTTCTTGTTCTTTCTCTGTTTTCCCCCTCTTTTAGCAGGTACGTATGAATACTTATAATTTTGACGAAGAAGGTAGAATTTTTACCATGCATGCATCAGATGATTTTCTACAGTGTTTGCGACCATTAAAAAGAAGTCGTTTACTTGGATTAAGCTTGATTTAACTCCTTTGTTATACTGCTTTTACTTTCGAGTGCTTCTTGATTTTATAAAAATAATCTTTTAAACCTGTTTGATTAAATAAATCAAAAGCTCTTATTGATATAAAAAGTAGTGTAATTCAAAAACATAGATAAAATTCTAAATAGTTTGTTATTCTTCTATATAAGGTCAAAAGTGTAAATAAAAAAGCATTTTATAAGTGCTTTTAAGCACCCTTGACTTGCTTCTCTAATAAGTACTTATGAAAGCCATAAGTACGTTTCCATAGGTCAGTCAAATGGGCTCATAAGTATCTTTTGGATAGAATAAGCTGAAAGCATCTTAAAATAAGCCATTCCAAATGGGCCCATACTATTTTTTATGCTTCCAATAAAATTATAAACATATATCCATGCATCATTTGTGAGTCATCACCATGGTTCAATGTAGTACCGGTTTGAAAATTTTAGTC
The DNA here is from genome assembly GCA_946598075.1 of Artocarpus hirsutus. Taxonomy (NCBI): domain Eukaryota; kingdom Viridiplantae; phylum Streptophyta; class Magnoliopsida; order Rosales; family Moraceae; genus Artocarpus; species Artocarpus hirsutus. The sequence goes on along the minus strand of CAMOHE010052360.1, from coordinate 35,114 downwards.
AATCACCATTAGACGCTATGTAATTAGAACAAAAAATTATAACGAATTTATCATCTCATGTGAAAGTTTTATACTATAGCCTATTTTTGCTTTGTACTATAATATGTGAGAGCTTTACTTTATACTAATTGGAACTATATAGTTAGAACGACATTATGAAATGAATCCATATATTCAATATTTAACACACAAACACATTTGTTTTAATTGAATGTAGAGGGGGTAAACACACACATACACACACAAAATTATATATACATGTACGTACTTCATCAAATGAACAAAGAGAAGTTACTAATATGGCGTTTGGTACGTAGGGTTTAAACTATAGATTGCATTTTTATGCTAGCCAAAACACTCAAAATCTAAACTTTACCTCTTTTAAAGTTCAAGCCGTTTTGAACCATTTTCTACAGTGAAACCATTTCCATTCTCTTTTTCTTTATCAACAAGTTTTTCAAACTCCAATTCTTATTTTAAACCATTCTTTTTGTTTTAGACCATTACATTCTAAACGCCAGTTCAAAACTATTATTTAGATGACACATATAGTTTAAATTATAAAGTTTTAAGGAACATCATTCTAAACCCACACACCAAACAAACCCTAAGTAGTCCAAAAATGAAAAATTATTCAATCAACAAAAATCCAAAATTAATTTTAATCAAGAAAAGTCCTTGTCTTTAAGTACAACCGTCCCGTCGATTTACACGGGCCAAAAGAAAGAACATAAAAGGATAGCCCCAGAGAACAAATTAATCACATCAACATTGTGCATCTTTCCAATGCCATTGCTAATTCGAAAAATCAAGCAAAAAGCCCTGCAGAAGAGTATTTTTCAAATGTCTTATTATGAAAATCAACCAAAAGGAGCTGGCAAATGAATACTATGTATAGTTGCCCAGAAGATTCTCTGGTGTCTATAGGGCTCTATTTTTTGCCATCTAGTGTAAAGATTAAGAAACAGTATATGTATCATATCTCACAACATATATATATATATATATATATATATAATATCTGTTATATATAAAACAACTACCAGATTAAGAGCTGGGAATCATGTTTTCATGACTAACCGACAAGTGATTATTGGCTCAATTAGGACTTGATGTGTACTTGTACTTCTAGTTTTTTGCGGTGTGGTGATCAATTGATAGATATGCATGGCCCATGAAGTTGAAGTAGAAATAAAAAGATGACAATGAACGTGGGAAATCCCATAATGTAGCAGTCTTAATTAACTTTGTCTTTTTGCTTTTACTTGTCCAGAATCTTATGAAAAACTGATATATATATATATATATATATAATTATGTTGAATTAAAGTTGATATATATTCTGCCTCTCCTTACTTCGTCGCTAGTTGTCGTAATTTGCTAGCTATGACACATATATACACGCGCAAAAGTGAATTTTCCTCCTTTCTTCCCTTTCTTCACATCTTTTTTCATGGATGTAAAAAGACGATATTTTCAGAATGGAAAGATAAGAAGTACTTTAATCTAATTTCCTATTATACTAGGCAGATGTATAGCTCAGATAGTACCATTGTGCAATTAGATAAAATCATGAGCGGGCATTTTGGTAAAGCATAAAGATCACTTAACTGCTAGGTCAGTTCCTTCCTGGTGTATTCAATAAAAATGTTTGCTAGCACTTGCATGGTTTATATTACACACACACATATATATACACGCACATAAATACATATACATATATATATATATATATATCTATATAAGCCAGGCTTTAAGACATCTTTTTAAGATTATCACAGGCCAAACATGGACTTAAAGCAGGTTGTTTCAGGCCTATCCTGAAGCGGAAACAATATTTTCCGAGACATGCATATACAGCTAGCTCCAAAGACTCATACACGCTATTAATTATAAGTCATATGCGTGTTTCTGAAAAGCAAGGTGATATGGATCAACTTTATCAGATGCACCATGTCTGATCCAAGTTGCTATTATGTAATCAAATTCAACCTCTTTGAGATTTTCAAAAATAAAATTAATTATAAAAGCTGTTCCTTTCTATCAATATTACTAGTAATAGAATATGACATCACACATACATAGATAGTTTTATTTTCTTTTTCATTTTCCCTTTTTTGTGGGTTTCCTTTCTCAAGAAAAAAAAAAGACGTGTAAAGCAATGAATGGTGACACACACGGTGACAAAGCTCTGGTCAAACAAATAGACTCTAGCTGAGATAGAATCTTACTTATCGAATTCATTACAGGTGACATGAAGTACTGAATTTTTAGAAATATATAATATTTACTAGTCACGCTTTTTATTTTTATTTTTTTTAAAAAAAGCATATACCCATTTTTATATAGAATTAATCTTGAGTACAGAATAATGAATGTCGTTCTAAATATTAGCTAAACTTTAGGTTACTTGTTTTTCTGTATTTAGAAAAACCCCCATTCACTCAAAGTTCACAATAGGGGATCAGCCGATTCTGGCACATCCCAATTATAGTTTGGCACCTCTCAAAATCTGCATCCCACGTCAAACCATCCACTCAGAATATATTATTCAATGAAAATAAAGAAAATAAATCAGGGAATGTAATGAAAAATATCTGGCCCGAAGGTTTACAAAAAATATTCAAGATAGAAAGAAAATATCTGTTAAGCACTACCATTGGAGTTGAAAGGATCTACTCGTCTAAAAAGATAAAACAGTCGTTTACTAACCTAGTAGTGCTGTTATACATGCATTGTAGCATTATAACGCTAATCAACCTTAATTTAGGACCAATTTTAGTCTTATATAATCAGAATATATAGACAGAGACACATGTGTTTGGGAAATTAGCATTATAACGCTAATCAACCTTAATTTAGGACCTATTTTAACTGCTATATTATAAAGCTTTCATATGTTACAGTGTAAAGTAAAAATATATTATAGTATAAAGTTTTTATATGTTACAATGTTTAAGTTCCAACTTAATTCTCAAGCATTGACTACTTTGGATGACCCTCAGACGTACTCCAGAGACTGGCTGACTGATCAAACGAGTTATATTTCAGAAAATTGATCTTATGCTAACTCTTGGTTGCATATACTAAACTCCATTTTTAAGCTTTTATTTTATTTATTTTTCTCTGTTATACTTTAGTTCGTCTCCATGTTTTCATGTACCTATACTTTCATAACCCTTGTTCATTACTTCATGCTGGGCATGCAGTGGCGACCATGTGGTCTTTTTTAATTTTAACCTTTAATTTTTTCAAATAAGCAAAAAAATATTAAAAAGAAAAAAGAAAAAAAAAGGTACTAACAAGAAATAAGAAAGATAAAAAAGAGAAAAAGATACAACTAACAAAACTAAAATTACGTGCTATATCCAAAGGAAGATTCCAACACCAAATAAACCAAGTCATAACGTTTTAAAATGAGCTCATGATCAGAATGGACAACTAGCACCAAGGTAAAAAAAAAATCACATCTCAACTAGATTGGTATCGGATAATTTACTCATCCACACTAAGCCCATCAATAATTCATTAGTAGTAGAAGAACAAAATGCAAATAGTCATTAATGTTAAAAAAAAAAAAGTAAATGAATTCCAACAAAAAAACAAAGGACTAGCAACAAAATAAACCTAAACCCGAAGTCCGTCCCAGCAGTGGCGAAGCCACCATTTTAGTTCAGCAGGGGCAGAGCAAGTGTATATTAATTTTTTTTTTGTTTGAAAATAAATAATATAATAATATCTTTGAAGAACTACTAGAATAAATACACATAGAGAATTTTATGCTATGAAACAAACCAGACTGGTAGGACATTGTCTTGAAACAGATTTTTATGAAAAAAATGTTTCTTTTGCATAATTATTTATTTTGATGTGATTTTTATAATATTTATTGTTTGCAAATAAGCACTACCGATAAGATGCCTTACCATACAATTTTTATATAAAACAAAACTCGTATTTTGAAGATATACCTTTCATAAGTCAATGGTCAATTTAACTAAAACACACATTTAAAAGTCCTTAACAAAAAACAAAACAAAATTAGGAAGAAGGCAAAGATTTAACATAAAATTAAAATACAAAGGTATAAATGTGTTGTACTCTAAAATATATAGTATCACAAAATAGTTTACAACAGTTTATAAGTATGAAGTCAATGGATGCATACATGAAATTATAAAATTTTAGAAAGAAGTCAAATGTTTTAAAACTCAAATTTAAATTTTTTAAAGAAAAATTTACAATACGTGTTCAAATTATTGTTATAAAATTAAAATCTAACACAATATTCAAAATATCTTAAAAATATCCTCAATGATATAGTAATAATTATCTTAATGATATTACATATTGTACTATATAATTACGTATAAATAATTTTAATGATATCATTATGAGACATATATAGAATTTTTACAAATTAGAGACATATTTTAATTCAATAAAAATAATTGGGCCAATTGTCTCAGTAACCTTTTTTTTAAATTCAGTGGGTGGACAACCCAATCTAAGCCTTAGAATACCTCCGCCACTGGTTCTCAGTTAAAAAAAGCTGAAACTCGCACCATGAAAGAGGACTACAAATATTTTAACAAAGTGTCTATTTAAAAACCAATTCATGATGTGAAGGTTAGCGTTAATTAGTTAGTATACCACTTTCTTTGGATCACTAATATCATTTACTATTTTTAAAAATCGTTGATTCATATGAATTCTAATAAGTCTACATTACCCCTACTCAAGCCCTAATCATAAACCGGAAAAAAATGGAGGCTTTTTCCCCTCCTTCGTCTCTCTCTCTCTCTCTCTCTCTCTCTCTACAACAAGGAGTCGAAGACCCATAAATCTCACCCCAATCTCGTTACTCCAACACCTGTGCACGGCTGTTGGATCTAGTAACAATAACCTGACCCACACAGGATCATCGATCACGAATCGCGCCAGGTTCACAACGGTTCGTGCTCCAGCTAGGTCGCAACAACGACCTCATCGTAGGTCGCATGGAGATTTGCGCATCTTGCGGCGCATATTTTGCGCATTTGCAGCCTTCTTTGCTACACCGGCAACATAAATGAGAGCGGCGGAGCTCAAGTGCCGCTGTCAGAGGAGGGAGGGAAAAGAAAAGGAGAGGAGAAGGCTAGGGTTTTGAGAGTAGGTTTGGTTTTTGACTTGTCAGAGGTGGTATGTTTGTAAGAGTTGGGAAAAAAAAAGGTGGAATTTCTATATTTCAATATCTTTAGAAGTGTATTTTGCCAATTGACCTGAAAATTAGCTAAAGTAAGATTACTAACTTCTTTCCTCTAGATATGATCTTTTGCCATAAAAAGTTTTAAGTACGGAAAAAAATAGAAAAATAGAACTAAACCTTTTACCCTAACTGAGAAAATTGTTAGTGCCCTTTTTGCCCTACCCACATGCAATATTAATCCGATATCGGAGTGTCCTGTCCTATCAGACAAACCTTTATCGCCAGAATCTTAGTTCAGAGGGTCACTGCAGAGAAAAAAGCCCAACCTCAGTTCTGAGTTTGGCGAACCGCAAAATAACATCATACATATTGAGCCAATGAAATTAGTACGGAAGAGAATACTGTGATTATAGTACGTACGCATGCATGGGGATTTCATTGTGATTTAGGTATATGTGGTGACTTGAATTTGGGAAAGGTAATGTAAATATTTGACAACTGGATCTTATGTTTGCATGAGAAAGGAAAAATGAATAAATAAATAAAACTCATGTAAAATATTTGCGTTTTGTCCCATGCACGTACGTATGGTACAAACTGAGCAAGGTATGTCAGAAGTAACAGTGCCTCACTGTTACTCATGTTTTTACGAGACTTCGTTTAATCGGTCAAATATTTGACTACCAAGAGAAAACGCGATAGGATTTTCCGTATGTGCTTCTATGATTTTAGTCTTTTATTTTTTATTTTTTTAACAAAAGAAAATGGGAAAATCATGGACGGTTACAAGTGTGTAAATGATTATACCTGGGTAATAACTGTTAAGACCTGACGGGCAAAATAAACCCTATTTTGTACACACAGAACAGTTAATGGTATTATGTGTAAACAATAACCAAATATAATTATTGTACAAACTAAATTGTTGAAAATAAAAAGATAAACACAGCAATATTATAGCCTATTTAACATTAGTTGGTTCTAACAATTTTTCAGTTAGGAATAATGTAAAGCTCTCACGTGCTATAGTAAAAGCAAAAAAGTTGTGATAGTGTAAAACTCTCACGTGCTATAGTGTTTACAGTTCTAACAAATGGTTCTAACTATTATACCAAATACCCTATTAGTTGTTTAGCGTGACCAAAAACCCTTGTGTGAAAAACACAACAAGTGCTGTTCACACTATAGATAAAGAAGGATCCACTAATATTGAATTATGGTTACACATATTGAAATTACAAAAAAACCTAGAATCTATTATAGCACTAGAACCCATGATACCTCCTTTTGCACTCACCTTCGGGCTACTCATCATACTCCAAGTTGACTTTGCTCGCCATCCATCCAACTAATGAACTCTGAGCCTTCAATTCACGAACACCTACTGCTCCTTAGACTTTTTGGATTGGAACAATTGCACTAAAGCAAATTTATACAAGGTTGAGAGCAACATGTTGAAGTCTAGAATACTAAGGTTCACTCAAGTTTTCTATCACTTGGAAGCTCTGACACGAAAGTCACAAATCAACCTCCTTAAATAAGCAAAGCCTATGCATGAGATGTGTCTAGACACATCCACTAAATATTAAGGTCGAATCTTAACTAATCCAAAATGAAAACTAAACTCAGTTGTTGAAAATGTGCATGAACTTTGCTAAACTGAAATTATGTTGCGATCGTGCTGACAGGGGCAATCTTTCAGATGTAGCCATATGTCTGCCCTTCGTAGGATTGTATCTATATGCTGCTGTGAAACTCCTATTTAAAATAATTTAAACTATAAAAACGTGATCTGTTAATTTCTCCTTTTAATTTTTGAATTGAATTGAAACTTATCATGAAGACCAAAGATAAACTTAGACTCAATTAAATGCAAGGTTAGCTTAATAAAAATTTGAATTTGAAAGATATGAAACTCTGGAGCACAAATTTTTATTTACATACCACACAACACCCAGGTAAGTCTTTTAGATATTCCAAGAATATTTCTTTTTCCACAAAATCTAAATTTAAACATGACTTGCCACAGAAGTAACACAAACCGGATAGTTACAATTTGAAATTTGAACACAATCTGATATAACTCAGCCACCACAAATTTGGATAAGCAAATTAAAAATTAAACTCAACTAATCTGGATAAATCCAACAAAAATCTGCAGGAAAAATATTAGAATAATTCAAAATAAATTACTCTCTTTTGAACCTAAGAAGGCGACAAAATTTAACGTGTAAAATTTTACATATGTGGGTTATAAACCTTATCAATATGTACTATTCTTTACGCTAAGTGTTCAAAATTGGATTTCTTGTGTTCAACATATGTGTGTGTGTGTGTGTGTGTGTGTGGTGAATTTAACTCGAGTCTGAGAGATTTAAAACTTGTGGGAATTGGCAATGAGTTACCTTTGCGGTATGTTTTTTGTTGTGTTTCATATACACAGAGGAAATTGAACAGTAGACAAGCTTTCATCACAAGCAAATCATCTCTCGTCGAAGTAGTGGTGGTAATTCTCCAGATTTTTAATATAGACATTTCAAGTCTCGCGAATAATAGATTTGTCTCTTGATGGTCCTTTGTAAGTCCAGATGGTTCATCCAGTCTTTTTCCTTCAATTTTTTCTCAATCAGTTTTGCGGGGGAAGGGTCTTAATGAGGCCTCATCTCCTTTTTATTACTGGATTTTTTGGCCTTTTTAGATATATAGCTAGCTAAATTTTAGTAGTTAAATTAGAATAAAACAATTTTTAAAGTATTTAAAAACAACAGAAATTAATATCGTTAAAATAATTACAATATAATCATATGGGGCAAAATATGATATTGTTATGATAATGACTATATAATTTTTGCTATTTTAGAAATATGCTACAATACCAAATTTCAATTGCACCATATTAATTTTGTCATGTAGTGGAATTTTTGCTTCTTGTTTCAAGTTTTTAAGCTTTTTGCTTTGGGTTTTTTAATTGGTAGCCTTATGGCAGTATATTTATTATTGCTCTTTTTTCGGTTTTTTATTCAATAATATTAGACTGGGAGGTTTAGCTTAAATGAAAGAGAAAGGAGATGCCAACTTAGTTGGAATGTCTTTTTGTTTTGATATGTTAGTCATCTCATCTCATAATGTTTACTCCTAAAAAAAAAGACTAAGAAATTAATTAGCAGTACTCCTGATCTTGCAGAGTAGGAAAACCAATATTTAGAAGGCAAAGCACTAGCTACTGCAAAGCAATCAAATTTGTTGAACTGCGATGTCGTTTTTAAGGAAACTTGATCATCAACATTTGTCTTGTTGAAGTAGTACTGTAAAGATAAATTGTGTTGGAGCACAGTCTTGTCTGACACTAAATTATAATTCTTAGATCAGTTATGGGATCAAACAAATAAATAATCTAAGAAATAAAGATTAATCACTCAAAAAACACAAGTAATCTTAAAAAACAAAACAAAGATAATTTCAAAATCTCAAGGCTATTGTATTATTAAATAAAGTGTGTATCACTATCTCTCAAATCTAGAGAATCTATAGTACACCGGCATAAAAGAGTTTAATTCTCCTCTTAATTTAAGAGTTAATTTTCTTTTAAATACAATACAAAACCTTTCACCTCTTGGAGGTTACAACTAATAATATATTAAATAGGATCTAACCATTGATCATTAATTGCTTTTAATCACTGGTTGCTACATTACTTGATGACATCATGTGATTTTCAAGCTTCCACCTTCATTTTTATACTTGGAATGCTTTGACGCTTGAAACACTCGGACACATCTTGAAGTGCTCAAACACTTATAATTCGGAGTGCTGACATCTGACCTACTGATATTTGGATATTTTTCGAGCTACGAGTTATTGCCATGTCATCAATATTTTATTGCAAATTTAGAGAAATGAGTACTGGTATAGGATATGCCCAAGCATCTCAACTAGGTTAATACCCAAAAACAAATCCCTCTCATGCCAAAGCACTGAATATTATAAAATAAAAATGAAAATAAAGCCTTAACAAAGAGAACTTACAATACCACAGGGAGAAATAACCGGGAAAAATAAAATCCACACCACCAGTAGAATTTGACGCCAAAATGTTAAGTTGAAAGTACCATACCTTTGAAAATTAAATTCTGTAATAGACTTTACTAAAAACTTTACTAGGAAAACCTAAAGAAAGAAAAAGACTTAGTTAGGGAAAAAGAGTTGAACGAAATGCCTACACTAGGCACGAATAAGCAAGGTTATTGTTTTTTGACATAAATGTATTCTTGTGGTTGTAAAGTACACGAAATACAATATTTTAATACTATAGAGGTTTCTTTTTTGCAATGATGCCCTAGAAGTAGTCAAATGGATAAATTGATAGGAAATCCATGTCAAAAATTTGAATAAACTAAATAGCTTAAGCATTGCAAGTTTTGATATATAGGTTTTCCACTTATATGTTTTTATTTTGTTTGGCAGAGTTAGTTCATATTTATTTTGTTTAGCAGAGTTAGGCATGAACTCTAGTTAGTCATGAACTCTACTACTATTATTAAAGGACACCTATTTTATAACATTTTATAATAAAATCGTCATCCTATGTATTAACAAACATGATACAAAAATTTTCGTGATTCAAAATTTGTACATAAATATTAGACGACAATTTTGACAGTTTTCAAAAAATTGTCTAACGTGCTCTATGAGACCTTGGTTCTATAAAGTCGTTGTCTATGTCAACAATTTTTAAGGGAAAGAAGATAGAGTTTTTCTCACTCATTCTTTTATTGAAAAATTTCAAAGTTTCTCGTCCCTTGCTTCCCTTTTCCACTTCACTCTATCAAATTTACAGTTCTTCTCTTAAATCCGTCATTCTCTCTCTAAGTTCTCTCTATCTCGTTCTTCTTAACTTTCTTCCTCACTTTTAACTCTTTCTTCCTCACCTTGTAATTGTCTTTCAAAATTCCTCTTATTCTTCCACTCTCTCTTTCATCTCTTCTACTCCTCAATCCCTCAATCCTCATCCCCGACGTCGTGACTCACTGTCAAATCATTATTGTCGCTACCATCGCCTCCACCTTGACCACTAAAATTTGGGTACATTTAAAGTCTTTTGAAATTTCCTTCCTTTGAATTTAAGTTTTTTTTTTTTTTCAAATTTTGTGTTTGATCAAGTATTTTTTTTAAGTATTTTATGGATAAACCTTGGCTATGGCTTTTAAAATGTTTGTATTATATGCATATTTATTATATACATTTTTGAAAATTGTTACGTTTTTTTATGTTGAATACGAATTAAGTTTATCAAAGAAGAGGACGTAAATTTATGAATAATATTTGAAATTATTCATTAAGAAGAAATTGTTATGATAAAAATGTTTTTTTTTTAATTTTTCAAAGCTTTTTACAATGATTTTTGTAAAAACTGTCATTAAAAGTGAGACATTAGATGTTCTTATAAAAACTATCGTCTATTGTGCCTTTTATGCACTCATGTTATATTTCATGTATATATTAGACAACAGTTTTTAATGTGTACTAAATATTACGGCGGTAAATGTAACTGACGGTTTAGCTAAACATCTCTTATATTTAAAGGACATTTTTAACGCTCCGTTTGCGCTAGTCGCATTTCCAACATTAACATATTTAACTTATCTGGCTTATCTTTGTAGCTGACAACTCTTTGGATAAAGTTTGCGTACGACTGAACTTCAATCATTTTGAATTTGGTGATCATTTTTTTAACTTTTATGGGATCATGAATAGAACATTATAACTTAAAGCTAGAGTATTAATTAAAGTAAAGATTCTCATGACAGAAACGCCAAACGAAGTCTTGTAGTACAGTGTAACAGTTTAGGAGCACTCGTCAAGATATGCATAACAGCTGGGGCAACATTTACCTTTTTAACTGTTTTTTTTAGAAGCCTTTGACAAAGATATCCATCGGATAGTAGATGGTAGAAGTGATTTGGACATATATGAAGCCAACCCTATTATGGTTTGCATATTCTCAAAATGCTGCAAACTCTTTAGATCACTTCTATTCATTCCCTTCGGTGGGAGCCCCACACGATGGGGTTATAAATTATTTTTCAACTCTTTAATTCTTCATCAGTATAGTAGTAATTCTGTAGAATCTTCACTCTAAGATTATCAAACTACTTTTTTACCTCTGCAAATGCTCTTTCATATGGTTCTTGTTCAAGATGCCGTACGCAACTGACCCAAACAGTTGCACTATTAACGATTATATGGGCAAACCCAAAAATCACGACTTTTATGCATTAATTTTTTTCGGCGCAGTGCGGAATATACAGGAGGACACAATTTTTTTTTTTTTAACTCTAGATAAAGATTTAGATCTCAAAATATTTTTCATTTAGGCTTGATGTGCAGAATACAGTTTGGGATTTCATTGAAGAAAGAAAAATATTCTTTGAGTTTGATTTAATAAGGCAAATATACTGCTCTAAAAAAAACATGCAGATACAAGCACTCTTGAGTTTAGAAATCGTATAAAATTGTCCCATGCGCCTAGATTTCACTGGCAATATTGGCAAAATAGAAAAATTAGCTTTGTTAGATTATGTTCAATGTAAATGTCTCTGTTAATATTTTAAAATTTTTGGGAATAATTTATTTAATATACTATTTAATTTTGTGCTCTAATAATGCATAAGAGGTGGACGGCTCAATCCGGCCCGACCCATAATAGTGTAAGGTATAGCATGGTCCGACCCAGCCTACATTGTAGCGGGCTGGGCTGGCATGGCACGCTTGACGGGCTAGGGCTAGGCCTGACCCCTAGCTCGTAGGGCCAGCACGGTCCTGGCCTGCGACAAGCTTGAGCCTACCCAGGCACGCAACAGACCTGTCTTGACCCAAGCACATCAAACGCCCTTCAAGCTTGGCCCTTTAGGTGTTTAAGAAAATACTTCTGTTTTGAGCTCTTTGAGATTTTAACCTCAAACCTTTAGAAGAAATAAGAATTTATCAACCACTCAACTAGACAGTTCTTTGTGTAATTTTTGATGTTCAATTATATCTATCATGTCTATAAAAACATATTACAAATTTAAATATAAAATCACACATTGAAAAAAAAATTAAGAATTTCTATTCATCAATACTCTATATAATATTTAGAAATATTTCTTTATATTTAGTAACCTCATAGAATATCCTACAAGGGCCACTACTGGGCCTGATGTTTTCCCTCAGGCACGTCCTAAGCACGACCCTATACTATAGAGGGCCTAGCTTGACATGACACAAGCCTGTCATAGACCTAGGGTCAAAAGGGTCAAGTTGACACGATACAGCCCTTTTGATACCCATACGCACAATGCTTTCAATTATATATCATGGTTTTTCATTTTAATTATTAAGTTTTGAAACTTGAAAAAATAAAATGTTAATTCTAAATAATTTGAACATGATCAATATTTTAATGATTTGAATATTGATTGATTAATAGCAATTAAATATTGAAATTTTTAAATTTCACATATGCTATATTTAGTTTTAAATTTAACATAAATCTAGCTTGTGTCAAATTTAATGTTAAAAAATACCAATTTAGGATTTAGTTTTATATTTTTTATAATAAAAATTTGAGCTTAATTAACCCATAAACATGGTACAAGTAATAACTTGAAAATGGCAGTGGCCTAGTGTAATTACAATCAGGCAACTCTTTTGAAAATGGGCTTGGTGTTCTCAGATGTTAATGGGCCTTGAGAAGACCCGTAAGGGTCAATGTTTGGAAAAAATTGCACAATCTCATTTGTTTTCAGGAGTGAATTAATATTTATACGTCACTTTTTTTAAAATTACATATATTAAGAATCTTAAAATACCCTTTAACTAGATATTATTATGTATTTAGTTTTTATAATAAATTTTCTTATTTTTCAAATAGTTAAATTACTAAAGAAAAATTTACATGTAATTTCTTAATGTCCTTATTACGTTAACGTGTTGTTTTACCGTCTAATTTTTAAATTTTGAAATTTTAGTTAGTCTATTTATATCATTAAAGAATTATCATTAATTTACAAAACAAGAACCAAAAACCCAATAGAGAATATCATTAATTTAATAAGATAAAATTATATTAATCAAACCATTAAAGTACATCAATAAACTTCTTACAGCACAAAAAAAAATAAATCCAATAAAGGAATATTAATTTAATAAGATACAATTACATTTAATAACACTTTTAAAGTCAATAATTTCATTAAATTACAAAGAAAAAAGTAAAAAGATGATATATCATTAATTTAATGATATTTTCGATTCCAATTTGTTGGTAAACAATTCCATCTTTTAGCTAACGAAATTTTAAAATTGTTCTTTTGAATACCAATTTAAATTTAAGTATAAATATCCTAATTTTAGAGATTTTTTGATAAAATAATTTCATAATCCATTTGAAATCTTAAATACGTATATAATAGTTATTTTAAAAAATAAATTAAAACCAACAAAATTATTATTAAGGCCATTAATGTCTTTATATATATATATATATATGCATTAAGAAATATAAAAAATATTTACAAATTAGAGACATATTTTAACTCTATAAATAATAAAAAAAAAGACCACATGTCTCATAAATGTTTATGATCTATATCACCCAAAAAAAAAATCCAAGCTTAAGAATGCCATACGTGCCATTCCCCATGTCGCTTGCTTGAATTTGTGTCGCAGAACTTTGACAACATGAAGTAGGAAGCACTAAAAAATCTGCTAAGTGATGAGCTAAATCATTATAAGAAGCGTTTTAGCATTAATCTTTCCATAAAAAAAAACATATAATTTCTAGATGTACTAACACTGCTATAAAAATATTAATTAACTCAATTTTTAAATAAAAGCTATTGGTATTATTTTCTTTGGGTTAATTATATAATTATACTTTCTAGTTTTAACTATTTTTCAATCTGCCTCTCTAATTTTAAAAACTGGAAAGAATCTTTTAAATTTAGAAAACTTATTTCAATTTTATCCTTATAAAAAGGTATTTTTGTCTTATCTCTATATTTTTTAGGTCAAAAAATCTACAAAAGATAAAATTGAAATAAATTTTTTAAATTCCAATAATATTTTTTTAGTTTCTTAACACAGAGAGAAAAATTTAAAAATAATATAAATTAGAAGATATAATTACATGATAACCCCTATTTTTTAATAGAAACATTAATTAACACGTTGAAAATTTTTGTGAACTTCTTGTTATGCCTCAGCTTTTTACAGGTTAAAATCATCCCTCTATGTCTTGAGGCCTTAAATCTAGTATGTTTGTATCATTTAACTATCTTTATATGACGAACAATCAGAACTTAACAGATTAAGTTGGTGCTTAAGGCCTTGCCCATTTTAAAGGACCCTTAAATTTTCCTTTTTTAAGGCTATATTATAGGTACTTTTTATTTATTAGTTTTTTTCATTATTATTTTACTAGAAACCCAACGGATTAGAGTTTTTGGGTAATTGCCCATTACTCCACATTCTTTGAATCTAAGAAGTCCAAACATTTGGAGATTATTAAAAAAAAAAAAAAAAAAAAGGTGATATCCAAATCAATGAAGATAACATGATAGTTGGAAAATAATGAGTAGATATGCGAATCAATGAAACGACCTAATAACATTTTTAAAAAAAGCCCAATGAAACCGTAATATGCTAGCCCTAGTTAATAAATGGCAATATAAAAACAATCATTTATTATTATTATTATTATTTTTTGAAAAGGTTATTTATTTTCTTAAAAGACAAAAGGAAACCATGACTCTTCAAATATATAAATATTTTTTTTCCTGTTTTTGTATTTACACAATATCCCTGTTCTTCCTCAAACCAAAATCTCTGCTCTGTAAAAATTAAAAAAAAAATTAAAAAAAATAAAGGTTCCTCCTCTCTTCTTTCAACTTTTCAAGACTGCAGTGCTTTTCTTTTCTCAATTTGTTTTCTACTGGTTTTTCAAGTTCTCTTTCTTACTCATTTTTCTTATCAACTTGTTGATTTTTTTTTTTTTTGATTTATTGATTGGCTATTTTATAGTTTTGTTATTGTTGTGTATTGTGTTGTTTTAGTTTTTATACATATATAAATTCTTATGAATAAATATATCTAATAGAAAAATATGCATCAAGGTATAACAAACTAAAGAAAAAGAGAAAAATAGAAAGTTTAATTCAATCTTAAAAGGGTGTTTTAGAAAAATTTTTCACATATACTAAAAAAGATGTGGTGAACTCAAGTGAAGAAACAAGTAGAGAAAAAATAAATTAGGGAATGATAAAGTGGTAACAAAAACAAAACTATAGACAATAAGATTGATCAAATATGTGATAATGTAGTGGTTGATGAAAAAAGTTCATTAGAAACATGAAGAGGATGAAATTGAAAAGGAGAATAAAGAAAGTGATAATTTGAGTGATGTGCATATGAATATTTATGACTTATGAAGATGGGAAAATATTGATAGCAAGTTAAGAGATTTAGCAGTGGAAAAGGGCCCAATTAGAGAGAAAAATATTGATTTTCCAAAAGATGAAAGTTCATGGCATTTTTCAAATTCTTATTACACGAGGATATTAAAAAATGAAGAAAAACATGATAGAAGATAGTTGGTATATTTAAAGGATTTTGGCAATGTATATTGTTTTGTTGCAAATTGTTCAATAAAGGCATGAAACAAATAATATGAGCACATAGATAAACATAAATGCTTGGTTGGATTTAGAGTTGAGATTGGTAAAATCTAAAACGATTGATAGACATTTTCAAGGAAAAATCAATAAAGAAAAGGAACATTGGTGGAATATTTTAGTGAGAATAATTGATATCGTTAAAAATCTAGCTAGGAACAATTTGACATTTCGTAGAAACAATGAGAAGATTAACCAAGAAAGTAATAAAAAAAATTTTGAGTCTAATTGAGATCCTTGTTAAATTTGATCCAATAATGCAAGAGCATGTTTGGCGTATTCAAAATGAGTTGATTCAAATGATAGCACATGAAGTCAAAAGTATAATTTTGAAAATAAAAATCAAACAAGCAAAATTTTTTTCTATTATTCTTTATTGTACTCTGGATTCAAGTCTCCAAGAACAAATGTCTATCATATTAAGGTGTGTAGATATATCATAGAGTCCAATAAAGATTGTAGAATATTTTTTGGGATTTTTAATAGTGGACAATACTTCTACAAAAGGCCTCTTTGGTGCACTTGTAGAAGAAATTGAAAATCTCATACTTGACATCAATGATGAAAGAGGGCAAGGATACGCAATGGATCTAACATAAAAGGAAAGCATCAAGGTGCACAAAAAATATTATTGGAGATAAATCCTAGAGTATTATACACATCTTTTGGTTGTCATAATATTAATTTAGTACCTTGTGATGTGGCCAACTCTTGTGTTAGAGCTATATCATTTTTTGAAGTTTACAACATATATATTCATTATTCTCTTCCTTTTCCAAGAGATGGAAAATATTAAAAAATAATAATAAATCCAGTTTAACTATCAAATTTTTATCACAAAGTCATTGGGCAAGTTGTATTGAAAGAGTTAACGCAATTAAATTTTAAACTCCCAAAATAAGAGATGCTTTGCTTGAAAGGTTAAGGCAATTAAATTTTAAGCTCCCAAAATAAGTGATGCTTTACTTGAACTAGTGGGAACTAGTGAGGATCTTAAAATAAAGAGCGAAGCAAAATGTCTAGCTGATGTATGAATTAGAAAATTTTGAATTTGTATTAGGCATGACTATTTGGTTTGATATCTTGTTTGTTGTTAATTCAGTTAGTAAAAGCTTACAAAAGAAGATATGCATATTGATATTGCTATAGACGAGGTAAAATGTCTTACTTTATAGTTTGAAAAATATAAAGAACATGGATTTGTACCTGCCATAATTTGGAAATAGAATCCAAATTTTGTGAAATAATCTCGCTTAATGCCCAAAATTACCCTACCAACAATAATCTAATGTTCACTCGACTATAAAGAACACTCTAGGATCAAAATATCCAATCTACCATGGTGAAATATTAGTCACATATTTGACCAATTAATGGAACCAAACTTGGTTCCACGGGCACAACGGCTGGTTCCAAGCTTTGGTTCCATAGCCACTAGTGTCTCTCGCTTGCATGAAACATACCTTGGTTCCACTCGTGAAACCAAAGTTGTTTGCACGACCATTAGCAAGAAGCTTGTGCCTTGCTTGGAACTAAGCTTAATTCCACTCGTGTCTTACAAGCGCAAGAGTCAGCAGCCATGACTTTAGCACTTAGCCGCCTTTTCAATTCTGCAAGAAAAGAGCTGCCTCAGTTATGATTTCATGATCTTTGAGGAACAATCATATTTAACCCTATAGGTTATAACCCTACTACTAAGAAAATAGTAGGACCTATTCTAAAAAATGCACTACATACAAAATTGGTGATAACTTTACAAAATAGAGTATATTAACACATATTTCGCATTTAAAATGGCTAAGTTTTAGTGTTTTAATTTAGATTAATTAGGTTTTATATTATTTAGGTTTCATTTAATTTATTTCTAGCTATTTAAGTTCTTAGTGGTTCTTTTAGGTTTTTAGTTTAATTTGTTAAGTATTTTTAGTTAGTAATTTAGTTTCATTTGTTTTTGAAGCTTAAGTGAAGAAAAGAGCTTGGAAAACATATTTTTGGACAAAAAAAAAAGCCAAGACTACGGTGCTAGAAAAGTTAGGGCCGCAGCCCAACAACACTTGAAGATATAGTACTTGGACTAGGGGGGCTCAATGCCACGATGCTAGAAAGTTGAGGCCGTGATGCTAGTTCCAGAGCCATTGTGCCAGAAAATTAGCATCGCAGCTTTGGTTCACTGTTTTCCAAAATTTTAAAATTATGAATTTTTTCCAAGTTTCCCACTTTGCTCAAAGCCCATAGATAGGACCATATTAGGCTAGTTAAGAGAGGCCTAATCCCTAAACTAGAGAGCCAAGAAGAAATTCAAGGGCAATAGAGTTTTATTTTTATTTTTATTTTTATTTTTATTTTTATTTTTATTTTTAGTTTAGAATTTTGTTTTCAATAAATTCAAGAGAGAAGACAAATTAATGATCAAGAATAAGTGATTGAAGATTGAAGAATTAAGCTTGGAGAATTGTGACAGCTCTGCATGGGATTTTTTTTTCAATTTTCTTATGCTTGTATTTTTTATTATTATTTGTATTTTTCATCTCTTGGAAAAAGAAGAGAATAATTAAGGAAAAAATTTGTAAGTCGCGTAGTTGAGGAAAATTTAGTTAAAAAAAATGTTTGGGCAAGATAATTCCATTTTTGAGGAAAAATATTTTAATAAAAGTATATTAAGAAGAAAGGGGTTGCTTAAATAAAAAGGAACATGAACAACACTTGGAGGTCACACCTGATAAAATGATATTTTAGAGAATGTAAAAGAATATGGAATAAGAATTAATTAAAAAATTATTTTGATGATATATATATTGAGAAAAATTATTTAATGAAATGGATTTGAAAATATATAAGATATTAAGTGGTAAGGAAAAAAATTTTGACAAAGTGGGAAAAGAATAAAAATAAAACCCTGAAAATACAAATGGAAGGAGGACAAAAGAAATAAAAGAAAAGATAATAAAAATAAAGATAAAATAAATGCAAAAAAAAATCTCTAAATAAAAAGCGAAAAAACAAAGAGGATGAGAAACTTAAAAAAAAAAAAAAAACCAACAACAACAATAATAACTACTACTACTACTAAGGGGGACAAAACGTCCACCAATGTATCAAAAATAAAAAACATGGGGGGAGGGGAGTATCGTTCCCCCCACTTGTCAGCCTTTACACGCTTAGCCTCAAGAGGCTTTTATAATAGCATGTTATATATTTGAGTATAGATACTAGTGTTAGGCATTCGCTTATAGGGCCAGTAATTTTAGACATAACATAATGATACTATACGAAAACGACACGAGATAAACAGGTTTGGACTGCACTTTTATTAATTTGGTCATAAATAGGTTGGCACGAATAACACGAAAATAAATAGGCTGGATTCATGCTAACACGTCTAACACGCCTTAACACGTTTAATTAAACGGACCGTAAATGTATCGACACGGCACGACACGACCCAATCCGCCCGTTTATAACACATTTAAACTTAAAAATAAAAATATTTGAAATGTTTTAGTAGGTTAGTATTAATTAGATATTATGTTTTTGTCAATTTTCTTTATTGATTTTTTAAAAATTTTTTAAATTTTTTAAATTTTAGTTAATTGGGTCATAAACGTACCATATACGTGTTGTTATCATGTCAACCTATCATAGCCTGCTTAGTAATTGTGTTAATCATGTCATATCGTATTACACGCGCTATAAGCGGGTCGTGTTCATGTTTACATTTTTGGCATGTTTATTAATAGTGTCATGTTCGTGTTCGACCTAAACATGTCATGCTGTAAACATGCCAACATGAACACGACACGACACGAACATGTTTACTACCAGCCCTACTCGCTCAGTGCGTATATTTTTAAATTTTTTTGATAAAAGATTCAAAATTTCTTCAAAATTTAGTTTTGCTCAATTTTATTATTCTAATAGTTTACCCTAATAAAAAAAATGAATTACATAGCAATTTATTTAAGGAATATATACTAAAGAAAATTATTTGAGGGGATTGCATGATAAGAATATTTACACAGTAACATATTTGAAAAGAAATTATTTGATGGGAAGATTTAGGGAAAAATATTTATGAGGGCCTTCATTGGGAAAAAATTAACTATAAAAAAATAATTTGGGTAATCCCATATTTGAAAAAATTATTTCAATTAGAGTAGATTACGGAGAAATAATTTTCTTAAATAGAATAGAAAAATAACAAAACTTGGAAGTTACATTTAATAAAATAACATCTTAAACGATGCAAGAGAACATACAAATTTAATAAAGTAAATCTAAAAATATAAAAGATATTAAAAGCAAAAAAAAAGTAAAAGGACTAAAACTCTAAATAAAAATGAGGGAGAACGGGAAAAAAAAAGGAACAAAAGTACAAAAAAAAAAAAGATACAAACAAAAAGGGGGGAAAAGAGGATAAGAGAAGGCAAAAAAGAAGATGAAAAACACTAAAAAAATAAAATCAAAAAATCAAAAAAATGAAAAAATGACAAAAAAACCCAAAAAATTAAAAAAATTGTGGGAGAACCCACGTGTAAGGGAATGGGCAAATATAAATAAGATAAGATATCCTATTTGGTACTATTTTCAAAGAATGCTTTTTAGTTTTTCATAAGTAGCCACAAAAAGCCAAGGTGTTTAATAAACCCTGCTTTTTCCTAATAGTTTTTAAAAATTATTACCTTACAACAAGATTTTAAAAGCAAGTCAAGGATTGTTTGTCCCTAACAGCTTTTCTTGTCATAGTCCAAACTTACTAAAATAACCTTAATAATAAAACATAATTCTTAATTCACCTATTTTATTTTTTTTCTCTTGCAAATTTAAGAGATATATTCTTTAAAATATTTGTTTAAAATTTGAAAATCTTTAATGAATATAAAAAATACTAAATTTTACTTAAATGTTTTTTATAATAAAATTATATTTATACTTTTTAAAATATTTTGGTGTAGAAATATTACAAATATTGACCTCACAATTAAAAATAAAACCTAAAATTATGAATATGCATAGTAAAGTATATCTATTTTTACCATTGTATGTCTGCATCAAAGACTTAAAATCTTGCTCTTGTATTCACAACAATTTTGGAAAAAAAAATTAACAAACACCGACCTACTTCTGGTCACTGTAATTATTTACTAGTAGTTTAAATACAACAAATATTTTCAAAAGTATAATAACGTCAAGTTGGTCCTAAGGATAAAAAGAAGGATAACTGCTTGGATGAAAATTTGTATACAAGGGAAAAAAAATCTAATGAGTTTTAATAAGATTAGAATTTGGGTATTCTGGAAGCCAACTTAAATGAAGTAGAGAAGCACTTAATAATTTTATGTTGACAATGGGCCAGTTTGATATTGTTGTGCTATGTTGTTTCTTTTATTGTGACGTTATAGACCAAAAACAAGTAGACATTTTGTAATTTTTTTGAAAACTACTGTGAATACCACAAGCAAAATTGTAAGTGTTTACTAAACTATGTGTAACATTGCAGTGAAAATATTATGACAAAGATAAGTACACTGCTACAAATTTGACATTACACAACTTTCCTTAGACGACAGGTACCCAAGAAACCATTGTCATAAGTCACGCGGATTTTAAATGACACATGCTTTAGAAGATGGTTTTTGAAAAACCATCATTTAATGCATTACTTTAGACGACAGTCTTTTTAAAACCATCGTCTAATATACTTTACCTATCCATCCTAACAAAAATCAAAACTATAAAAATAGTTCTCTCTTCAAAAATCAAGCCCTCCCTAAGCACCAGTCTCATCCTCGTCATCCTCTAAGTTCCTCTCTCCCTCAAAAAGTCGTCCTCTCTCTTGTCGTCCTCACCGCTTCAGTGCCACCGCCATCCTGCCGCTCTCTTGTTATCCTCTCTATTTGTCTCTCTTCGAAGCCTTCTTTCTTTACCATTGTCCGTTGCCTCTCTGCCTTCGGCGCCATCACCATCCATTGCTTGTCTGCCTCCTTTCGTTCGTCAGCTTGCCTCCTTCGCCACATATAGTGATAATATTGTTATTAGTTTTAGTCTAGTTTTGATTTTGGTTTTGGTTTTATTAATTTGTTTTTTAGTTTTGTTTTATTAACTAGTTAATTGTTATTAGTTTTGTTAATTAGTTTAATAACATAGTTTTGTTATTTTAGTGTTATTAGTTTTGTTAATTTACTTTTCTTTAGTTAATTAATTTTGTTTTCTTAATTTAATTGTTATAAGTTTTGTTTATAAATTTGTAACTTAGTTTTATTATTTTAATGGAATTGTTAGTTTAAGTTACAACTTATTATTTGTTGAATTTGGTAAACATTAGTTTTAATTTTTGTGTTAGTTTTCTATTTAATGTCATTTTTTTTTACATGTTAGTTTAGGTTTTATATGTTATTTTTAGTGTTATTATATTTTAGTTTTATATATATGTTGGTTTTATATATATATATATATATAGGTTTTAATATGTTAGTTTTAGATTAATATGTTAGATTTCGTGTTACTATTAATTTAATGATTTTAATAAATGTTATTGCTTAAGAATTTAATATGTCAGATAATGAATTTGTTGAGAAGCAAATGACAGGAGAAGAAGATGGACAATGGAGCCATTCAATCCTAATGTAGATGGAAAAAGAAAGGCAACTCTGATGAAAAATGTGTCAAAGTTGAGATCAAAAGGTGAAAATACATGTCTAATTTGATGACAAAGATCAACCACTTGGACAAGAGAGGGATGAGTTTCAAAATTATATTCGAGTTTTAGTTCAAAAGCACATCTCTATCATATCAAAAAATTGGAGAGAAAAGAGCAATAAGGACAATGTAGAACATGTTTGGCAAGGTGTTGTTGCATCCTTCATCGTTCCCTAAACTATGAAGAAGAAGTTGATGACAAACGTTGCTAAGACGATAAAAGACTTTAGATACAACCTAAAAAAGGCTTTCATTGAAGGCCACGAATATGACCCCAATGTTTTCAAGCTCCCCACAAAAGTAGTTAAAAATTATCCTTCTATTAGTTCAGACAAATAGAGGGAATTTGTGAAATACAAACTTAGTGAGGAGTGTAAAGAGTTGTCAAAGAAAGCAAAAGAGAGAAGAGACAAAGAATTAATTCTTAACGTCTTTTTTAGAATATACCCCTATAATAAGAAGTCCAAGAATACGGCTTGTTTGTGCTAAAGTACATGAGAGATATTATAATAAATAGAAGCCATAAGTCTTGATAAACCTAGAGTTTTATATCAATGAGCATTTGAGTAAGGTGCAGAAAGAATGGGCAAAATTCGTACAACAATTTATTTAATTGAACTAATTCATCAATTCTTATATTTTTGTACAAGTATATTTTCTTATGTTATTTTTGTTATATTTTAATGTTTATAAATTACGGTAAAGTTTATGCAATCAATGAATTTTGAGGCCAATGAAAATATAATAGAATACGAGATGGCCATATGTGTGCAAAGAAAATAAAGATTAGAACTGCAATGGTCATTTTGGCATTAGACAATCGTTTTTGTTGAAAAAAAGTCGTCTGAAGTAGATATTAGACGACTCTTTTTGTCCAAAACCATATCTAAAGTATACATACACATGCCTCTGCACTCCAGGTTTACATTAGACGAAGGTTATAAACCATCGTCTAATGATAATACATTTTACATCTATGGATTAGATGACGGTTTCGGTGACCGTTGTTTAATATTTTATGTGTAATAGTAACATTTTTTACTAAGCATATTTGTAGATTTAGTTTTTAATTAATTTTAAGGTTTATATATGAAATATTTGTATATTAAAATGCTAAAAATATGATTTTATTTTTATCATTTAATATTTTTCAAAAAATAAATTATTTTTCTTAATTAAACGAGATAAATTATATGTCCATGTAAAAAAAAGACATAAAAATGGGTTATTATTTGTATGTGTTATTTGATTTATTTTAATTTATTAAAAAATGGATAGATTGAAAATTATGTATTATTATTAATTTTAATTTTGTAATTTTAAATTATAAAAACAGATAGCACTATAAAAAGTAACCCTTAGCTTGTTTCTTAACATT
Organism: Artocarpus hirsutus; assembly: GCA_946598075.1. NCBI lineage: Eukaryota > Viridiplantae > Streptophyta > Magnoliopsida > Rosales > Moraceae > Artocarpus > Artocarpus hirsutus. The sequence goes on along the minus strand of CAMOHE010052360.1, from coordinate 11,140 downwards.
TCTTATTAGGTAGCAATTTTTAGATGCAACTTTTTAGAAGCAGGGTTTACTAAATAATCTAAACTGCTGTAGGCAATTACAGAAGCTAAAAGTAACTTCCAAGAGCAATACCAAATGTGACAGCATGATTTTTTGAGCTGTTACTTAACTTACTTAAACTTGATTTCATAATCTTAATCTTACTTACCAATAGAAAAATACAAAGTAAATTTTTTTTTTCTTAAATCATACTTAGAAACATAAGTCTCATACTTTCATAAATACAGACTTCTTCAATACAATAGAAAACAACTGTAGCAGTATTCATAACTCAACCATTATATCATTCCATAAACTTCCATGATTATCTAAATTTCATATGCAGTATCTTCTATAATTTTATACTGCACAATTCCTTTACTTATATTCTATTGTAGAATATTTTACAACATATTCTTCAATAGTTTCGCTTTGTAGCTTACTTTTTTCCCGTTCATTATCTAACTTTATCTTAATGTTATTAAATATTTACTTCATGAATATTTATCACAAAATTTAGATTTATCAAAATCTTTGTGACATTAAAATCTCATTAATCACTTAACAAATTTGTTAGCATAACCTTTTCCTCACAAATTTTGTACACAAATTGCTCATAATAATTCATACATAAACATATATATATAATGCACTAGAAATTTCCTATGTGTTACACCAAACATATCCAATGTCGTTGTATTTTCTTGATTTAGAAAGTGAACAATAAGAGTGTGTTTCGCTCGAGAGAAGAAAATTGATTGAGAATGGAAATAATCATATGGATGGAAGGACGAGAGAAAGGATGGGAGGGGTGGAGGAAGATCTTCCTCAAAGTGCACCAAATTGAATAATTCTATTACGACCATTAACGGAAGGATTCAAGAGATTTATCATGTCAAGATTAAAAATACCATTTTCATCCTTTAAAATATTATTAACAAATAGTAACATTGATAAAATACTAGTTAGACGGATAACTATGTTCATCCTTTAATTCTATGTCGGTAGAACATAAATAATAATTAAATTATTTTGTTCTTCATCCTTCACATTTTTAATTTCTCCGACTTTCTCCCTCTTGCTCGTCATCCCTCAAACTAAATGGTGCCCTAAAGTTGTTGGCAAGAGGAGACCTCAAATTAAAAGGATGGTCGAGGTATTCTTCACCATTTTTTGAAGCTTCGGACATGATTTTGAAGAAGAGATGAAAGATTGCTTCATGGTGGATTAGTGCAAACATTTTTTTTTTTTTTTTTTTTTTTTTTTGCAGTATAAGCGACTATCATCCTTTACCACTAATTTCGAAATGCACTAATAAAATTTGTTTTGATATAAAGTGTTGTCCGGTGTACCCACAATTTAAAAAATCATATCTAAATGTGATCTCAATTGATCTTTTTCCCGCCTGAAAACATAAGAGAGATTTATCAGAGAAAAAAATAATCAAATTCTAATTTATAAAAATGAAAAATATTTGTGAGACAAGTACTCTTGTTATTGTGCAAAGCTAGCTATAATGGCCAACATACAAGATTAAAAAATTAAAATAAAAAAAAAACCCTTTAAATATCGGCTGTTACCAAAAACTGGTCCAGCTTTTTAAACTCCACGTGGCGATATCTGATTACTCCATGTCTTCCCCAAAACCATTAAACTTCAACCACCAATTAATGACCGTCCCTTCACGAAGTTACCGTGAACCCTCTCGCAGGAAAACATGCCAGCTTTAGAGAATCCAAAACTGCATATTCTAGATTCCCCTCGACTGACGGCGGGGCCCAGGGGGACGCGGACGTGGTGCTTTCATTACGACGATTGTAATGCACGCGTCAGGTGCCGGGAGTGGAGAGCAAATGATGACGTGGGAGACCGTACCGAACTAAGTGGATTAGGACGAAGAAGAAGGTTGGCTCTTGGAGGCACCGAAGAGGCATTATTTGCAAAGAGTTATCGCCTCCAAGCCCAGGACAAGTCGCACCTGACGTTCCAGAGCGTGATGGCACGCGAGAGATTCCCCTTTGCCTTTGGAAAACTCCAGGTATATTCGGATGACGAGATATATTAAAAAAAAAAAAAAAAAAAGAAAAGCAAAAAATTGTTAAAGAGAGAGAAATAAGTAAAAAATAAAACCCCTAAAAAAAAGTTAAAAATATAGAAATAAGTCTTTGATCTTATCTGAGAACATAAACATAGTTAAATAAAAAAAGATGAAAGGAAAATAAGGGTCGGGTGATGACGTCACTGCCAGCACACAGATAGGACCCGACAAGCGAATCACTTGCTAGAATTTTCAACCCATCAATTCCTTCCTTTCTCTCTCTCTCTCTAGACAGAAATATATTTTTTTGAAGAATTATTTTATTAAAAATAAAAGAAAAATCCAATCCGAGATTCTTTTTTGTACGCGACGCCCCGACTTCGGTGTCATTTCTTTCTCTTCCTTGTTACACCATCGAATTAATATTACTGTCTTAGCAATTTTTCTTTTTCAATACGACTTTCTCTCTCCGGAATTTCTATTACTTTTTTTTAATTAAATTCCGTTTGTTTGGTTTTGCTTGGTTGGCAAGATTATTCCTTCTCCTGATTCTAGTTAGATCCCATATGCGTCTCTCTGAAAGGCCATTACCCCTCCCTCTCTCTCTCTCTCTCTCTCTCTCTCTCTCTCTCTCATATTTTTCCATTTTCCTCTTGTTCGGATCAATCTGCGCTTTCTCACACCATATATATAGCACACAACCACCTTTCTCATTTTCATAACCATAACCTAAAACAGAGCGAGAAAAGAGAAGAAAAAATTAGCAGAAACCCAGATAAGCAAAAATAAGTAAAAAAAAAGAAGGAAAACATGGATTTTTCAGAGAAAATGCACTATTCAGGACTTGGGTTCCGGGAGTATGTTGAAGCCTTGGAGGAAGAAAAGAAAAAGATTCAAGTTTTCCAAAAAGAACTACCTTTGTGCTTGGAGCTTGTCGCACAAAGTACGTATTTATATTTACCCCTTTGTTATCTTTTCTTTTCATTTTAATCCCTTGTTCTTCAACTTTATTTATTTATTTTCATTTTGTTGGTAGCTATTGAGAGATGTAAGCAACAATTATCAACGACGGAGTATTTGCACGGGCAATCGGAGTGTAATTCGGAGCAGACTTCAAGTGAAGGGCATGTTTTTGAGGAGTTTATTCCTTTGAAGAGAACTTCTAATTCTTCTGATAAAGAAGATGACGAGGATGAGGAGCAATCTCCTAAGCGCAGGACCACCGAAGAGGACAAGCCTAACAGCATGGCTGATAACAAGAAGAAAGCCGATTGGCTTAGATCCGTTCAGCTTTGGAACAATCCAACCCCAGATCCAGTACCACAAAAAGAGGTAAAAAAAATTAAAAAAGGGAAAGAAGATTTGTCACAACTTTATTAGAACCGGGAATTTTTTTTTTGGCTTTGTTTTTACTTTATGTTGATTTTGTGTGCTTTTTTGTTGTGTTGTAGGATTTGCCTAAAAAGGCTACGGTTTTGGAGGTGAAGAGAAATGGGGGTGCTTTTCAGCCTTTCCAAAGGGAGAAAAATATTGGGAAGCGTAATGGGTCGCCGGAGCCGGCGCCGGCGCCGTCGCCGTCGCCGGCGCCGTCACCCGTGTCGGTTCCGGTGACGAGTTCGACCGCCGGAAAGAAGGGTGATCAGAAGGAAGGGCAACAGAGTCAGAGGAAGCAGAGGAGAAACTGGTCCCCTGAGTTGCATAAGAGATTCTTGAGCGCCCTTCAACAACTTGGTGGTTCACATAGTACGTTTTCCAGAAAAAAAAAAAAAAAAAAAAAAAAAAAGAGTACACTGTTTTTTGGATTTTTCTAATTTGATTGGATTATTATTATGGATTTAATTTGATCGGCTTTTCTTTTTGTTATTATTGCAGCTGCTACGCCAAAGCAGATTAGGGAGCTAATGAAGGTTGATGGATTAACAAATGATGAAGTCAAAAGCCACTTACAGGTTTGTATTACATGTGAATATGATTATCTCTGCCAATTGTTCATGTTCAATTGTTGTATATACAATTTTTTTCAATTTCTCATTATATAAAGATTTTTCTTAATTGTTATATAAAATTTTTGGGAGATTGGTGATATTATAACAATTTAATCAAGCCATTGTTTATCATATTTATATATTTGGATCATGTGTTTGTTGATATGCTTTGTCTTTAAGAAATGTTAAATATGCAATATCTAGTATAGGTTGTCCTTAAGTAGACGTGGGTCATACTGTAGAACTACTCCAATGGGTACAAAAAAAAAATACTAGTACATGAAAAGGACCTATTCTAAACTTTTTAATGTCGACTAAGCAAAAAACATGAGCATTTATTGACTTATGTCCTGCAACTTAATTGGAACCTATTTTCATGTAATATTTTTCGTGTGACAACAATTGTTACATGATTTAAAGTACTAAACATTGAACTTTGTCTATGTTTACATGAAATTGAATTCTCTAATTTTATATTTTGGCTGAACAATGTGACAAGTAATGACCTTTATGATCTTCCATTTTTGTTACAGAAATACCGTTTGCACACTAGAAGACCGACTCCAGCCATCTCAAACAATAGCAATGCACAAACGCCGCAAGTAGTGTTTGTGGGGGGCATATGGATGCAGCCCTCGGAATATGCCGCGGCGTCAGGCGACCCGTCCAGCACCGCCACGGCTACCAACAGAATCTACACCCCAGTGGCAGCTCCGCCGCCTACAATCCAGCACATGGTGGTCCACAGACCGCAGCAGAAGAAGCAGTCTGAGTCCTGGTACAATTTCGAAGAAAGGGTGGTCAGCCATAGTGAGGGGGGTGTTCAACATTCCAATTCTCCAGCCACCTCATCCTCCACTCATACGACGACAACTTCCCCTGCGTTTTGATCTTCTAATTAGTTGTAGCGTTGAGAATGTTGTAAAAATTTTGTAAACCAGTGTGTGTTGTAGAGAAAAGTCTTATATGACCCCCCCCTCACATCATTCTGACTGTTTTCTTTCGTTCTTCTGCACCTTTCTCGCTTGTTCTTGCTGGACAGTAAAATTTAAAGAGTTAAAGCAGTTTTGAGATGGGAATAAACAAAATATTGAATTCCAAGGTAGAAATAAAACTTGGTGCTTTATTAGCCTGTTCATTTCTTAATTTTGTTTTAGTGAGTGTTTGGAAGAGTGGTGGGAACCACTTATTGTAGCATGTGAGAACTTTTTACTGTAGCAATTTTTTTTATTGTTACTGTAACAGGTGAGAATTTTTTACTGTTTATAACTGAGATTGCGGTGAAAACCACTCACGCCAAACACACTCTTAGTTTTTTGACCATTTGCCCCTTAATTTTTGACGATTGGTAAATTACTCAACTTTATAATTTAAAAAAATTATCGTTTTAATTTTAAAATACTGTTATATAGTGTATTCAAATTGATAAAGAAAAAAAATGTTAAAAATTTTAAAAGTAAAGGCACCATACACACTATATGAGCTTGTTTGTAGGACGGTATTGAAAATTTAAATAATAATCAAAACATATCATGTCACATGCAAAATGATAATTTCTTCACAAAATTTAACATTATTTATCACGGATAATTTGTTTAGTTCAATCTAAATTCTGGGAATTAACGAAAGGTATTAAATTTTTAATCTTTTCTGTTAGGGTGAAGCATGGATTATGATTTTGTCACGTAGACAAGTACGGATTATGATTTTGTCACACAGACAATGATGTGCTTACTAATCTCATCACCATTATTGCCAAGATATTATACGTTTGAAATTATATGGCAAGGCCTCGCGTCTCATAGATATTTGTTCACGAGGGCAAATCGATCTTATTGACAAATAAATTTATAATCAAAAGAAAATTGGCAATAAAATATCTTGACCTGTGAGAAGTCTTCCAAATCAAGACATAAACGAAATAAATAGTTGAAGATATCCAATGCAATCTTCCATGAGCGAAAGATGCCCCAATATAATATACGGTGGCGTAGAAGCCAAGCATCCCTCGTTGTTTTTGTTCTGACAATTTTTAGAAATATTTTTACATGTTTTTTAAAAAAAATTAAAAACACTTTTAGTATAATTTTAAAAAAAAATTTATTTTTTAAAATAAAAATATTTTTATTTTTTTGAAAACAAATATCAAACAACCTCATGTCTTGTTCGTTTTTATTTAAAAAAAAAAAAAGAAGAAGACCCTGGGAATGTTTTTATCAATAAAATCTGTTCATTTATTAACAGACATGTTTTGCCAAAAAAATTTTCTGTCTTTTTTTTTTTTTGGGTCAATGCTTATCTACCAGAATAGACTAGTCCTGCTAGCTGTATTAATAAAGTTATGATATTTATCAAAATTTAGAAGTCAGTTTCTTGATGGTTGAAAAGTTCAAAATATATATATATATATATATATATATATATAGGGCAATATTTCGGTATGCTGGGTGGATAATTTGTCAAGCTAATTTAGCCGTCAGATCAGTGGCTTTGATGAGGTAAAGGGCAGTACTTGTAATTACCAACCCATTACTTCCGGTGACCAATCAAGTTGCATATCCTTTCTACAGCATTGAGAGTGAGAAAACGACCCAAGTCGTCCCCAAGACCTTCTCAAACGCTGGCCACTTGATCTCTTTTATCTCCTCCAACCGACACTCCCCCTAACAACCCTTCCTCTCCCTCTTTCTCTGCTGCCTTCCACTCCTCTATCGCCTTCTTTATCTCCGATATTCCCAACTCGCTCAACTCACCCTTCTATTCACTGTCGTTCTCCACCGCCTCCGATTCCGAGCTCCCTCGGCCTGTGATAGTGGCACATTAAACGACGGCTCTGTAATTTTATGTCTTCCTCTATGGTTATTATATTTTGCACAAAGAAAAAAAAAGAGAAGTAAATTTTGCTGGGCACTTAGAGCGACGGCTTCTTAACATTTAATACTTCACAGTAATGACAATAGAAGATGGTAAAGGATATTTGAAATCATTGCTGCAATTTCGAATACATTATGATGAAATGTGGAACTGCTTTCGTGCCACCTGTAGTCCGCGTGCCATATAGGGAAGGAATATATGTCCAGTTGCCAAAATTGCATTATTCCTGAGCAAAATAGAGTTGTGTAATGACCATTGTGGTGCAATAAAATGACAAATATTTACTCTTTGTTTTTGTTTTTACAATAGCACCTGTGCAATTTTGATAAATTAATAGTATACTTCTAATCGATTGGGTGGCTTTTCGTAACAACTTTATTTCGGTTACCTACTAAATAAGATGTTTACTGACAATTATAAAAAATAAAAACTAAAAAATTTCCAATATTACATTTGATGAAGTTTTTGAAACAAACTAAAAAAGAAATAGAAGACTAATTTTAAGAAAGCTTTAAACAAATAAAAACTAGTGGAATTCAAGGCATTCAACTATGTTTTTCTATATAAGGCACATTTTTTTGTATTTTATTCACTTATTTTGTGGCTGACATCTTTGTATAAACTTTGAATTCTTCTCTTCAGTGCGTTTTGATTACTTGTGTTAATCAATCTTTGTTGTGATAAATAAACACCAGTATTTGAATTTTTATTCACAAACTAATAAAACATTATTTTGTTATTGTAAGACAACTAACAATGATACGTTTGGTTGATTTTCTGTAACAAAAATTAAAAGATATTTAAGAACGTAGTTAGAACTGTAAGTTAAAATTATAAATATTATACAATATGTAAAAACTTTATATTAAAATATACTTTTATTTTAGACTATAGTATGTAAAAGTTTTACATCATTTACAATTAAAATTATGAGTTCTAACTAAAATTGTTAAATGAAATCTAAAACTAATAAGTCGGGAAAAGAGTTTAAAAGATAAAAATAAAAGCAAATCTACAGCCATCAGTCTGTCTTCATTTTTAGTTCTTCTCTTTAACAAAAAGCATTTATTAGTAAAATATTATTAACCGATGCCATATAAGTAGAATTACTATGAAAAATAAAAGGCGTTGGTTCGTACATGTCTTTTATCCATTTCACAAAAAGCAATTGCTATGACAATTACGGACAACATACTGCTACTCCGGTTTTTAACTTGATTACGACAATTTTGAGCAAACATATCAACTGGTTTATTAGTGTTCCAAAACAACAACAATAATAAATAAAAGTCTGAAAAAAATTATTTTGTTACTTTAACAATAATAACAACAACAACAACAATTGAACTACGATTAAAAAAAAAAAGTTTCATTATATAAAGGTAATTTGCATCGCATAATGGTCGTTCTTAGCAATCTTAATTGATTAAATGGGAGAGTTCAAAATTTAGAAAAGAATTATTTTCATAAATTCTCTTCAAAATATATACTCTATTTCACTTTGTTCTTTAATTTTATAAAACTAGTTAAAACACTCTTTAATTTATAAAAATCATATCAAGATGTCCCCTTTGTCTAATTCTATGTGTAAACTTAACAGAATTATTAACGTAGACATCATTAAAGATTAAAAAATATATTAAAATTCTAATGAATAAAAATAATTAAATGTTAAAAAATAATAAAAAAATTTATTTTATTTTTTCTATTTCTTTTTTGTCTCTTCCTCCCTCTTAATCTTCTTTCGCTCGCCCTCTTTTCTCTCAATCTCTCTTGCTCACACAACGGACTAACCTATTAGAACCCATTGTAAAAATTTTTGTATTACTTCTAATAGCTTAATCCAAGTTTGAATCAGGTGAGAAATCCTAATATAGGGATTTGTAGCAATAAAATTAAGATAATCAGTGAAAACGTGAGATTGCAGAGATCGGAGAGTAAATAATAGACCGAATAGCCCGAATAAAAGAAATACACAACAATTGAACAAAAACCCATTCTTTTTTTTTTCATATCAAAATGAACCAACACCAAAATCTTATCAAAGGAAAAAAAAAATTCCACTTCCTAAAAACTCGTAAGATATTGTATAGATAATAATTGTGGATCAAGAGAACTAGGTAAGATTGGAATCAAATGATCAAATCCAAGACCCATTTTCACAGCCACCATCTTCATCAAATCCAAGACCTATTTTCACCACCTCCATCTTCTTCTTATTCTTCCTCTTTGGCATCTTCGCCCTCATCTACATCGTTGTCGCCGTTAGATTCTGACCAATCGGACCCAAATTCCACGGTCAAGAGAGTCGGCGAGGAAAGTTGATGGTGGGTGGGGTGCTGCGAAGCGGGGGCACATGAGTAGCTCGCTGGGGTGGTGGGTTGGCAGTCGCGAAGCTTGGCATCTTGGGATAAGGGCGAGAGAAGGGGATCACGTGAGGAATGAAGGTGTGAGGCCAGGGAAGGGGGTCGAGTGTAAGGGGACGGCGGCGGGGGGGTCTCCAGATAAGGAATTTATTTGTTCTGCTAGTTTTTCCCCCTAGAATGGTTGGTTTACGTAGAGAGAGAAAGAAAGAAAAGAGAGTAAGGAAAGATGGTAGAAGAGAGAAATAGAAACAAGAAAAAAAACTGAAATTAAAATATTCTTTTTAAATTTTAGAAAAATTACATGGGATTTATAGGTTGTTTTGGAGTGACGAGAATCACTTAATTTTTGTCATAAATTTAATTATAAATAGTAAAAAAATTTTACATGTTACAATAACAATAAAAAAATTACTATAATGTAAAATTTTTAAATACTATAATAAAAATGATTTCTATGACTCTTTTAAACACCTACTTAAAGGCGGATAGCGTCCAACTCATAAAAGTTACGATGTCGTTTTTTACAAAACAACTGTATAATTTTTAAACCAAAAGGCCTAGATTATAATTCTATAAAAGTACACTTTTACCCGGTCAATACAGTAGATGTACCGCCAATAACCGGATGAAGATCAATTACAATTTGATTTATAAAGTAAAAGCAGCCACGTGGACCACTTAAGCCAACAACCCTCCATTTAACAAACTAAAAACAGGCCATATAACCTGGGAGGGTAAAACGCCCGGGCCTACCAAAATGAACTCCTATATATATGTATGTATGTATATGTATGTACACACATATATACACACACTAACTTCCTCATGAAGATGAGTGAATGGATTTTGGATTAGGCTGAGAAGTTAGTTGCGAATACCTTTATCCAAAGCCTCTGATTTATTCGCCTGTCCTTGCATGTGATTATCAACATGTGATCTCTTAATTGTTCTCTCTTGTTGAGCAGTTCTCAGTTATAAGTTGCAGTCAGTTGCAAAAAAGAAAAAAAAAAAGCGCTATTGATAGGGTTCATTTTGAGCCAATAAATTCAGTATTGGGTTTTGTCAACTTTGTATATGTAACGCTTCTATATGGGTGTTAGTAGTATTGAATAAATAAAAATAAACTTAGATTCAATATTATTTAAATCCATTAAACAATGCACATGGGTCTTTAAACAAAAATAAAATTTAAAATACAAACCACAGTTTTTAATGTAGCATCAAATATTTAAAATACAGTCATCATCACCATAGTACAATTCTCAAATAACTTAACACAGCCATCACAAAGTAAATACGAGTCTTACATAATCTAGACGAGTTACAGATTAACAAAGATCTTCCAACACGAAATCAACAGTGTTGTTGCTTATTCCTCATCAAATAAGTTGCATTGAGTTCCACCTGAGAGATGTAAATATGATAAGGATGAACATCAATATGCCTAGTAGGGAAATTCATTACTTACCTTAAGGTTTATTCATTACCACATTAAAACTGCATGGTTAGTTAATTTACATCATATACCAAATTATGAGGTTTATTATGATCATATCTTGTAGATACCATAGTTAACCATTACCAGGTTTCACACTTATACATACATATAAATATTATAATTCACCATTATTCCTAGGTATCCACATTATACAAAGTATCACTCAATTTATCAAAACCCAAATGGGCGTGCTTGGCCACCCTCCAACATTCCGAGGGTATTCCAGTGAGGGGACATCAAGCCCCGAGTCCTCACCAAGTCGATTCCTGTATAGTGCGTTTTGACACTTTCGACCCAAGGAAGCATCATCACTTTCCCCTTATTTTACCTTTTAGGGTATTCGTGCCCAAGGACGTAACCG
>CAMOHE010052359.1:0-16000 GCA_946598075.1 Artocarpus hirsutus | reverse complement strand
ATTTTCCAAAACACAAGTTTGACATGCTATATGTATAAATTAACCTGATCTTACTAACCTTGTATAAGTCGAAAAGCTCCCAAAGTCTGTGTAGAGAAGTAACGTTCCAGAAGAGCCTCAACCAACTGGTCTTCTTTGCTATTCTCTATCCACGATCGGAGTGAGTGTGGGCTCACACGTACAGCTCTTCCTTAAGGTGACTCTCCTTCCAATCAATTGAGAGAACCCAAAGCTAGTGTTCGTGATTTGTGAACAAGAGCTCTCAGGGAGTTTCAGATTCTCACTAGTATAGTATCACTCTTAATCTCTCTATTGATCTTAATAACTCATTAGACTCACTCCCTATTTATAAAGGTTGGGTCTAGGGTCATTCCTTATCAGATAAGGTCTCAAAAATTCAAAACAGAACCAAATTCGGGTCTATATCGGATAAGATACGAGCAAAAACGCGTGAAAACGCGCGATTTTTAATTCGCGCATAGGCAGGCCGAACTTTTTCATAGGCAGGCCGAACTTGGCCGAACTTGCCTGATCGGCAGGCCGAACTTTAAGTTCGGCATGCCGAACTGCCGAAATAAAAATCACGCGAATCTTTTATTTTCCACCCGAGATTCTATAGGATAAATCCTCAGTTTTAATTCAAATAACCCAATAGAGAAGTTATCCAATTAAAACAACTTTATCTAGATAATCTCTAAGAAAATAAATAGATTCCCAATAATTCTACAAGTTTATCTTGATTTAATTTATCCAAAATTAAATCAACTGATAAACAGACAAGAATTATCTGACCCCATTAATTCAACAAGTTTATCTTGAATTAATTTTGTTCACAAAATTAATTCAACCGACAAACAGACATGAATTATTTGATTCTTCTGAATTTCAACCAATCTAATAAATTTAACATAAGTCACCAATTATTGGAAAAGCACGCCGTATCGTTACAGGATTTTGTGAGCTAGCAAAGGGGACCAAATAGACCTATATAGTTCAAGCTTCCGATAATTATGAAACCCAATATCCCAGATGTACATTTCATAATTATCAAATCTAACGCTACTATACTAAAAGCGTGGAGCTGCGCTCTCGAATTCTATAGAATTACGAAACCCATATAGCTAAGTCTCCATGACATATCATAGTGTATTGTATCCTCATAGGATTATCCATAATCGGCTTAAGGACAAATTATGTCTTTCCTTCCTGATTATTTTTATATTACGTTCTACTATCTCACCATCGAAAAACTTACTATCCAAAGACAATACACCATTCGGTTACACCTATGTATCCAAATGGTTGAGTGCTCTAGTTTTTCAATTCTAGGATAACGCATATAAGAGAATATCACTACTCCTAAAGAGGAGTTATGGATTCCATATCTATGAATAATAGGTCTACACTATCAAGAGTCATGCCTCCAACGTACTGGCATGTATACCACTATTAAAATATAGGTGTCACCCTTTGGTACATCAAAAGACACAGGTAAAGACAACGGGCCAACTATTCATCTCAGGATTAATATACAAAACAAATGATTGTCTAAAGTGAATCGATTTGCTAAGATAAAATTATTAATCCAAATCAATTCACTTTATGTCTCGATCCAACACATCATCACTTATGACAACGTGCCAATGTTTCTATTCATAGAGTCCACCTCCGATAGCCAAGACAAACCATCTCCCAATAGGGATATAGACAACATAACAATCTTTACATGAATAAAACGCCCAACTTTATTCCCTCGATTTCGGTCCTAATGATTTAGACCGTCACCTTAAGAATCGTGTCTTCCACATAATCTGTCTATCATATGCCCAATTCTTAAATGTTTAGACCGACAGTCTCAGACTATTGTTTGCTTATCATACATTCAACAAATATGAACGTAAAGAGGACAAGATTTGGTATATAAATAACAAATGAATTCTTTATTGATAAAAATGTCTCCAAAAACATATTACATTTTTACTCCTTAGGGCATACATGTCTAACAATCTCTCACTTGCACTAAGTGAGTAAATATGACAAATCTCGCATCCCCATAGCCTCCACATGCCTCTCAAAGACTCTCCCAGTAAGTGTCTTCATGAATGGATCAGCAAAATTGTCCTCTGACGCGATTTTGCACACCGTGACATGCCCTTCCTCGACAAAGTCCTTTATCACATGATACTTCTAATCAATATGCTTACTCTTCTTGTGAATGGTTCCTTAACATTAGCTACTGCCGCACTGTTATCACAGTACAGTGATACCGCCTTATCCATACTAGGAATTACCTCAAGATTTCCAAGGAACTTGCAGGCCTAAGATAGGTTAAAGATCAGCAACGCCACGCTCACTCAGTCCAAAAACCCTTGTACAGCTTCACAAGGGAATGCATCCGAGCAGTAGGAAGGATCGGCTTGTCGATCACCTTCAAAGAGTGTGCTGCTCTGGTAACACATCTGGTCGACTTCCTTATAGTCGACAAACCCTCCTAGTACAACATCATCATCAAGCGGCCTATCTTGAACGCCCTCAAAGCCATGGTCTCCACTTACCACCTTGCTATGAAGTTCCCAACGAAGAATGGGGTCAAAGTTATCAGGTCTAGGCAAAAGGATTCTCACAAATGCTATGCTTAGGCCGTGAAAGAAGCATTAGCTCAACAACTAAATGTCTTGGCTACATTTAAGGTGGACAAGATGGCCTTCCTCGCCTAGCAAAAGCCCAAAATGTTATTCGACCTCGATCCCTACATGCCGAAAGAAAAAGTGCGAGCCACACTAGTAGAAGATTTGGTGCCATACCATTTGGACCCCAAACACCCCCAATCGAACGATCTAACTTAGGTCTCAACTGAAGCTTGAGATCGAGGCTGACTTGGAGAAGTTTCTCATGGAGTATCGAGACGTGTTCACCTATTCCCACGAGGACATGACCAGCATCGACCCCAACATTATCAGCCACCACCTCGATGTCTACCCAAAATATAAGCCAGTCATTCAGAAAAGAATAGCATTCAATTCAGAGAGATACACTGCCATCAATGAAGAGGTCTAAAAAACCTTGATAGCTGGGTTCATCTGGGTGGTCACACACTCGGAGTGGTTGACGAACGTGGTTCTGGTCAAAAAGGCCAATGGAAAGTAATGGGTCTGTATTGACTATATCGACCTTAATAAAGCCTACCCAAATGACTGCTTCTGACTACCCTGGATAGACCAACTGGTGGGCACAACGGTCAAACACGAGCTGCTAAGCTTCATGGATGCCTACTTTGGATACAACTAGATCAGGATGGCTAGGAAGACAAGATCAAGACCAGCTTCACCATAGACCAGGGACTGTTTTGTTACGTGGTCACGCCATTTGAATTAAAGAATGCCAAAGCAACCTACCAACGCCTTGTGAACAAAATGTTTGCTTGGTTGATCGACAAAACGAAGGAAGTCTATGCCGATGACAAGTTCATCAAATTTGTTTGAGCAGCAAACCATATTGCCAATCTTCGAGCAAGCTTTGACATCCTTTGAGAATATAAGATGAAACTCAACCTGGCCAAGCACACATTTGGAGTTGAATGCGGATTCATGGTCAACCACCATGGTATCGAAATGAATCTCGTCAAGGCCTAGGCTGTGATAGATATACACTCTCTTTGCACTGTCAAAGACGTACAGAAACTGACCGGCATGGTAGCAGCCCTATCTAGATTCGTCTCCCAGTCTCTCGACAAGTGCCAACCTTTTTTTCAAGCACTCAAGGGGAGGTTTGGTGGAGCAGGGAGTGCAAAAAAGCATTCCAAAGCCTCAAGAAGTACTTGGCCATACCGCTGCTCCTATCTAAACCCTTACTAGAAGAGACACTCTACGCCAACTTGGCTGTTTTTCAAGAAAGCTATGAGCTCGGTCCTTATCCGAGAAGAAGATAGTGTCCAAAAGCTAGTCTAATACAATGGCAACGTATTCCAAGGCATCGAGGTGAGGTACCTACCATTATAAAAGCTAGCGTTTTCCCTTGTCACCTCTACTCGAAAGCTTCGACCTTACTTCTAAAGGCACATAATTCGAGTCTCGACCAAATGCCCCTTGTGCCAAATCCTCCAAAGTCTAAAGATTTCTGGTTGGATAACCAAGTAGTCAGTTGAGCTTGGGTAGTATGACATACACTCCGTGCCTCGGATGGCCATAAAGGTGCAAGCCATGGCTGACTTCATAGTAGAATTCATGGATCCTCGGTAGATTCTGTCGGGAAAGCTCCCGTCGAAGTCCAAGATACCCTCAACAACAACATTGTTGAGCCTAAGCCCAAGTGGAAGCTGTTTGTGAATAGGTCATCAAGTATTAACAGCTCGGGCACCGGCCTCATTATTACTAATTCAGACTGCTACAAGGCGAGTTACATACTTCGCTTCAACTTCAAGGCATCCAACAAGAAAACCAAGTATAAAGCCTTGATAGCCGGGCCTAGAATTTCATGCGACCTCAGGGTGGATCACATCTGCATCCATAGCAACTTGATACTCATCGTCCAACAGGTCATTCATGGGTTTCAAGCCTGAATGGAATCTATGGCCGCATATTTGAAAAAGGTCAAGGCCCTGCTTAGGTAGTTTCGAGCTTATTCTTTCATCCAAATCTTGAGGTCTGAGAACGCAGAAGCTAACATACTTGCTCAACTAGTGTCGGGCTTGGAAGATAGCGATTTGATATAGGTCTCGATAGAGAGGCCGACCAAGCCATACGTGAGCAAAGAGGTTGTGAATGTAGCTGAAGAACAAACAAGCACTTCGATGTATCCAATCATATGTTACCTGACCACAGCTAAGTTGTCCAGCGACCGAAAAGAAGCCCAACACATTTGCAATAGCTCGGCCTAGTATTCGATGATTGGAGGGAAACTCTACCGACACGGCTACATTACACCCTATTTAAGATGTGTTGGGCTATAGGAGGCTCAACACCTAATTGAGGAAATCCATAGCGGCTTATGCGGTAACCATGTAGGAGGGCACTCTTAATCCCTTAAGTGCCTTCGTCAGGGCTACTACTGGCCTACCATAGATCAAGACTGCAAAGAGTGCGCACGAAACTACCTCAAGTGCCAGCAATTTGCTCGAGGAATTTGGCAACACATCGAGTTGCTCAACCATATCATGTTTGCCTAGTCCTTTTCGAAGTAGGCATTGACTTGATCGAACCCCTACCACAATCAAAGTTCAAACATTGCATAGTGGCCATTAATTACCTCACCAAGTGGGTCAAGGTCGAGCCCTGTACCAACATGACTAAAGCCAAATGCACCAACTTTATTTGGAAGAACATCATTTGCCGATATGGCATCTCGCACACCATAGTCACCTACAACGAAGTAGTTTGAAGCAACTAGTCTCCTTTGCATGTGTGAACAGTTTGGCTTCAAGAAGGTCTTCTCTTCGCCTGGATATCCTGAAACCAACAGACAGGTTGAAGCAGTCAATAAGACTATCAAGGACAACCTAAAGAAGAAACTAGAAGGGCTCAAAGGCACATGGATCGACGAGCTCCTAAAGGTACTTTGGGCTTATTGTACTACTGCCCAGATTGCCATGGGAGAAACTTCATTCTCCCTAGTCTATGAAGCCAAAGTCATTATCCTAGCTGAGGTTGGACTGCCAAGCTTTAGAGTGGAACACTACGACGAGTTGTAAAATACGAAACTTATGATGTTTGAGCTTGACCTACTTGAAGAGAAAAGCGACAGAGCTTTAATCCATACTACAGCTTGGAATCAAGCTATTGCCCGGTACTACAACAAGCGGGTTAATCTAAGGAGTTTCAAAGTTGACGATTTAGTCCTGAAGAAGGTTATCATCTAGTAGCTCGAGCTCACTTCCTTTGGACCAAAATGGGATGGCTTTTTTAAGGTTGTTGGCATCGTCTGACCAGGCACATTCAAGTTAGCTGACCTAGACGAAAATGTGCTCAGCCACTCTTAGAACACCAAGCACCTGAAGAAATTTTACTGTTGATAAGTGCCAGAGCACCTATTTTAACTTATGGCTTCATTGTTTTTGTAACTAAAAAAATCTGCCAAGCAGAGCAGAGATGTACATAAAAGAAAATATTAATGAAAAATACACTTTTAAAGGATTTCTCCAAGCAATTCGCACTGAAAGAAGGCCATAACTCTTGAAGAGGGAGGGCCACCCTTAACTCCCATCATAGGGGCAAGGCCACAACTCTCGAAGACGGAGGGCCACCTTAACTCCCAACTGGGTGGGCTAGTCGGCACGCATTTCGACCACAAGTGGACTTGAAACACTAGTCTGCTAGTCCAAATGACCTGATCAACAGTACATTGACATGGTGATGACCCCAAGGAACTCAACTTCCAACCACAATTAGACTTGTAAAAGTCTTAAAGAACTTAAACAAGTCTAGGAGGGCCATAGGAAACTATATGCCGTCATAGACAGCCTAAATTAGACATGCCGGCCAAGCCTATCCAAAACTTAATAGTCCAAGAAGTGGATATTCTTCCTACGCAGCCAAACAAAGATGAAAATAACCTAAGGAACAATGAACTTAGGAAAAATGAAAATAATGCGAGCAATATTTAACTTGAAAAAAGTTTAAATTCAAATTCAAATTTTAATGTCTGAGGGGAGTACAAATAATCAGACACCTCCCAAAACTGGGTAGAAAATAAAAAATAAAGCACAAAACAAGAAAGGGAAAAATGCAAGGCCATTAGTTCTGGGCCTCGGCATCACCATCCCTAGCATCACCGTCCTTGGCATCAAGGTCAACAACTGTGTCCTATTCTCTTAGAGCTCAGACTTCCTTAACTTGCTCCTCCTCCTTGCTGACCTCGGGCTTAATTATGACTAACCAGTCTATAGTAGTAGCCTTGGGATGCTTCTCTAAAAGCTGCTCCTACAAGTCCTTCATCTCGAGGTAATAGTTTTCCACATAATCGTTGGAGGCCTTAAACTCTTCCACTGCTTGGGCTAGCCTATTAGGCAGCTCATCCCTCGAGAACTGCTCATGATCATCCCGAGTGGCCTAGAGAGCAGCCCAAGCCTTTTCAGCTTCAGCCCACACCTTGTTGGCCTCCTCCCAAGCCTTCCTTGTGTCGTCTTCGACCCGAGTCACATCGGTCTTTGCTTGGGAAAGCTCAGCCTCCTTTTCCTCGAGCATTTTCTCTACCTAGTCCTTCTCTTCAGCGACCCTATCGACCTTTCTCTGCTCGGCATGGAAAGTACGCATGGTAATGAAATCGACCATCTTCATGTATGAATAGGCCTATAAGAATGAATGTTAGAGACCAGAAAAGCACAAGTAATAAAAAGCTCGAGACATAAACTAGGCATACCTTGACAGTGAGCTTGAAGGCTGAGTAGAAACAATCTGAGAACATCTTTTCTTGGACTGCTGCAAAAAACTCCTTGTCTGAGACAGCCTCCCTAATGGTCTTAACCATTAGGTGGCGCGACGCATGGTGCCTCCTTGACTAATCGGCTAGTGGCAACAGGACAACGACAACAGCAGGCAGAGGGTTGCCTTACCCGCGGCTAGATGAGTCCCTCGACCTCTTCAACAGGGGCTGGCCACTTGGCTGGTTGATGGTAGTAGGGAATTAGGGTTCCCGTATCCTCTTCCTATTTGACCTAGCAACCTCCTTTCCCTTAGATCAGTAGAGGTTCTCCATCATCATCTACCTCTCTTGCCTTGACATCTACCTTAAAGACATTTTTGCAAGAAGGAAAACACCAAGTCAAGACAAGCTCAACAACAAAACAAAAAAAACTCGGGACATACCTCTAATCCAAAGTTGGCTTGGAGAGTAGAGCCACCTAATCATGTCCCCAAGCTCTTCGTCGGTGATGGGTGGCCCCAAACCGAGGGAACCATCAAAGGAGTCCTCGGAACTAGATGATGATGGCTCCCCTGCTGGCCACCTAGATCGATAGGTACTCAGCCCCGAGACGTCGACAGTGCTGCGCCTAGCAACCATCACTCGCTCGATTCACCGAGTGAGTGGAACATCATTACGATGGGGGTTAATTTAGTTAGACCCCCTAAACCAGCCATAGTGGGCGAGGTTCTTCTTCCGCAACAGGAAGGACTACTACCGAGAAGCTTCAGGCTTCGAATATAGCTCCTCCATAGCCGTGACAACTTCGCTCGATGCCCACAACCTTTTAGACTAGATGTGCCCCTGCTCAAATCTCGTCAGGTCCTTTTGATCCTCAAGCACCACTTCATTAGCCCAGGACATATACTTGGTAGATGTATATGCCCTAAAGAGTAAAAATGTAATATGTTTTGGAGACATTTTTTATCAATAAAGAATTTATTTATTATTCATATACCAAATCTTGTCCTTTTTATGTTCATATTTATTGAATATATGTTAAGCAAACAAAAGTCTAAGACTGTCGATCTAAACCTTTAAGAATTGGACATATGATGGACAGATTATACAGAAGACACGATTCTTAAGATAACGGTCTAAATCATAAAATCCGTAATTGAGGGAATAAAGTTCGGTGCTTTATTCATGCAAAGATTGTTATGTTGTCTAAATCCCTAGCGGGAGATGGTTTATCTTGACCATCGGAGGTAGACTCTACGAATAGAAACATTGACACATTGTCATAAGTGACGATGTGTTGGATCAGGACATAAAGTGAATTGATTTAGATTAATAATCTTGTCTAGGCAAATCGATTCACGTTAGACAATCATTTCTATTATATCTAAATCCTGAGATGAATAGTGGGCTTGTTGTCTTGACTTATGCCTTTTGATGTACCAAAGGGTGACATCCAAATTTCATGGTGGTACGCATGCCGGTACGTTGGAGGCATAACTCTTGATAACGTAGACCTGTTATTCATAGATAAGGAATCCATAGCTCTTCTTTAGGAGTAGTTGATATGCTCCTATATGCATTATCTTATAATTGGAAAACTTAAGCGCTCAACCATTTGGATATATAGGTATAACTGAATGGTATACTGTCTTATGGATGGTAAGTTTTGTGAAGGTGAGATAATAGAACTTAAGATAAAAATAATTGGGTAGGTAAGACAGACTTGTCCATAAGCCGATTATGGATAATCTTATGGGGATACGATACAATATGATAAGTCATGGAGACTTAGTTGTTTGGGCTTCGCAATTCTATATAGTTCGAGAGTGCAGCGCCAAGCTTTTAATGGAGTAGTGTTGGAGTTAATAATTATGAAATGTATATCTGGGATATTGGGTTTCATAATTATCAGGAACTTGAACTATATAGGTCCATTTGGTCCTATTTGCTAACTCATAAAAATCCTATAATGATACGGCATGTTTTTCCAATAATTGGTGAATTATGTCAGATTTATTAAATTGGCTGAAATTCGATAAAATCAGATAATTCATATTTGTTTATCGGTTGAATTAATTTTGTGATAAAATTGATTCAAGATAAACTTGTTGAATTATCAAAATCAGATAATTCATATCTATTTATCAGTTGGATCAATTTTGAATTAATTCAAGAAAAATTTGTTGAATTATCAAGAATATTTATTTTCCTAGAGATTATCTAGATATGACTATTTTAATCAGATAACTTCTCTATTGGATTATTTGAATTAAAACTAAGGCTTTATCCTAAGAATCTTGGGTGGAAAATAAAGATTCGTAGGGATCTTTTATCGAAGGTTTAGTAGGCCAATCTTTAAGTTCAGCCTGCCAATAGAAAAAGTTTGGCAGGCCATCTACTAGTTTGGCCTGTCGACTGGGCGATAAAAGATCACATATTTTCACTCAGATTTTATCAAATATTGATCCTAATTTGATTTTAATTCAAATTTTTGAGGCCTTATTTGATAAGGACTGACTCTTGGACCTAACCTCTATAAAAGGGGAGTGAGTCTCTTTATTAGTTAGATCAGATAAGAGATTAAGAGTGAAGCTTTGCTGGTGAGATTCTGAAACTCCTTGAGACCTCTTATTCACAAATCACGAACATTAGCTTTGAGTTCTCTCAATTGGTTAGAAGGAGAATCACTTGGTGGAAAAGCTAAACAACGTGAGCCCACACTCACTCCGATCGTGGATAGAGAATAGTAAGAAGGTCAATTGGTTGAGGTCCTTCTAGAACGCTACTTTTCTTCATTGATTGTAGGAGCTTTTTGGCATACAAAAGGTTAGTAAGATTTGGTTAATTTATGGATATAGCATTTAAACTTATGTTTTGAAAAATACTCAAATATAAAAATTTTAAAATTCTACTACGTACTATTTTTCCAATAATACTTCCCCTTGACGAAGAACCACTTGAACTTTCAAAGCTTGTTTGAGTCGAGGTTTCTAACGATGAAATCTTTCTTGAAGCCAGTGAAGTAGTACCAGCCCAATTATTGAGGAAGCCTCTTCATTTTGTAGACCTGCTTGAAGGCTTCCCACGGCATCTCGATCACATGATAGTATCTCCAAAGGATGTACATCCTGATTAGAGATCTATAGCAGTTTTGGTTCAACTAAGTAGGGCACACGTTCAAATCATTAAGTACCTGCAGTGGAAAGGGTGGAAAGGAAGGCAAAGTCTTGCTCGAAAAAACTCCGTATACAACATAATGTAACCCTCCGACAGGTTCAGCGGAGAGTCCCCCTCCCAGGGCAAAACAAATACAATGTCATCAGGAATCTTGTACTCCCGATGCAAGGCTTGAAGTTGGCCCGGCGTCAACGTTGAAGTATTTCCAGCAGCAAAAGTCTAGCCAGGCCTATCCTTCCTGCAACAAGTTTCTCTTCCTTGGCCTTTTCGCCTTTGACTTCTTCACCTTTAGTTGGCCGATCCTCCTTGGCCGAGAGATTGACGGTCATTTCTCCCATTATAGGAGCTGAAGCATCGGCATCCCAGCAAGAGGGTGCTTGGCACATCGATAGCTATCGCCAAGCCTACATGTTCCTAGTCGGTAATTCGAGACGTGCTTGTAGTGGCTACCCTGATGTATGGGTCCTTACCCTTACACGGTCTAATTGGGTGCCTTTCATCGATCATGTCAAGGAACCCCTGCTCCAAAATTGTCCCTTCATCAAGGCTAAGGATCTCGACCAACCGGGCAGGCCCATTCTGATCGGGCAAAGCCCCTTCAATCTCAACCTCCTCGGTCATTGATTGGTCGGTCTTAGTGCTACTACCCAACCCGGAGGTAATAGAGTCATTCTGGGAGTCATTCTTAAAGGTTTAGGTCATAGCTAAATATTGTGTTCGGGAAATTACCTGTTGGGATAAAAGGTTGCTAGGGACAAGAAATAAACTCCTTGAGTTATGACTCGAAAACTCAAAAGCCTAGACGCGCTAAAACTCTAGTGCAATAGGGAACTAACTCCTATTGATAGTTGAAACTTGGGCGCAAAACTCGGGCATAGAAATCAAAGAGGCGCGATGATTATGCTCATTAGGGAAACAACCAATCGCATGCTGACACATGTCCCATCGAGCCTGACTGTGTGTCTATCCAACTTTTGTCGCTTGTCCAACTTTTGTCACCTTGGGACAAAGCCTAAGGGGCAACCTGTTGGAAAAATAGTACACAGCAAAATGTCAAAATTTTGAATCAGAATCAAATTCGGATCAATATCTGATGAAATCTGCGTGAAAACGCGTGATCTTTTTTTCACATATAGGTAGGCCGATCTGTCTAATAGGCAGGTCGAACTTGCCCCATCGGCAGGCCAAACTTGAATATCAACAAGTCGAACTGTCGATAAAAAAATCTCAGCAATCTTTTATTTTCCACCCGAGATTCTATAGGATAAACTCTTAGTTTTAATTCAAATAACCCAATAGAAAAGTTATCTAATTAAAACAACTTTATCTAAATAATCTCTAGGAAAATAAATGAATTCTTAATAATTCTGCAAGTTTATCTTGATTTAATTTATTCAAAATTAAATCAACTGATAAATAGACAAGAATTATCCTATCCCAATATTTCAACAAGTTTATCTTGAATTAATTTTGTCACAAAATTAATTCAATTGATAAACAGACATGAATTATTTGATTCTTCTGAATTTCTACCAATCTAATAAATCTAATATAAGTTATCAATTATTGGAAAAGCACGACGTATCGTTACAGGATTTTGTGAGCTAGCAAAGGGGACCTGATGGACCTATATAGTTCAAGCTCCTGATAATTATGAAACCCAATATCCTAGATATACATTTCATAATTATCAACTCCAACGCTTCTCCACTAAAAGCTTGGACCTGTATTCCCGAACTATATAGAATTACGAAGCCCGTATAGCTAAGTCTCCATGACATATCATAGTATATCGTATCCCCATAGGATTATCCATAATCGGCTTAAGGACAAGTTCTATCTTACATTCTCAATTATTTTTATCTTACATTCCATTATCTCGCCATCAAAAAACTTACCATCCGAAGACAATATACCATTTAGTTACATCTATGTATCCAAATGGTTGAGCGCTCTAGTTTTTCAATTACAGGATAACACATATAAGAGGATATCACTACTCCTAAAGTGGAGCTATGGATTCTATATCTATAAATAATAGGTCTATGCTATCAAGAGTCATGCCTCCAACGTACCGGTATGCATACCACTATTAAAATTTGGTGTCACCCTTTGGTGTATCAAAAGACATAAGTCAAGACAACGGGCCCATTATTCGTCTCAAGATTAAGATACAATACAAATGATTGTTTAAAATAAATCGATTTGCCAATACAGAATTATTAATCCAAATCAATTCACTTTGTGTCCCGATCCAACACATCGCCACCTATGACAATGTGCCAATGTTTCTATTTATCGAGTCCACCTCCGATGGCGAAGACAGAGCATCTCCCAATAGGGATATAGATGATATAACAATCTTTACATGAATAAAGCACCCAACTTTATTCCCTCGATTGCGGATCTTATGATTTAGACCATCACCTTAAGAATCGTGTCTTCCGCATAATCTGTCCTTCATAAGCCCAATTCTTAAAGGTTTAGAATGACAGTCTCAAACTATTGTTTGCTTAACATACATTTAACAAATATGAACGTAAAGAGGACAAGATTTGATATATAAATTATAAATAAATTCTTTATTGATAAAAATGTCTCCAAAAACATATTTCATTCTTACTCCTTAGGGCATGCATGTCTAACAATCCCCTACTTGCACTAAGTGAATAAATATGACAAATCTCGCATCCTGATAGCTTCCATATGCCTCTTGAAGACTCTCCCTGTAAGTGTTTTCGTCAATGGATCAGCTAAATTGTCCTCTGACGTGATTTTGCACACCTTGACAAGCCCACACCTGACGATGTTCTTTATCACATAATACTTTCGATCAATATGCTTACTCTTCTTGTGAAATCTTCGTTCCTTAGTATTAGCTACCGCCGCACTGTTATCACAGCATAGTGATACCGCCTTATCCATACTAGGAGTTACCTCAAGATCCCCAAGGAACTTATGGAGCCACACTACCTCTTTCAAAGCATTGCTAACTGCCACATACTCGGCCTCTATTGTTGAATACAAAGTGCAATCTTGCTTCACACTTCTCCAACTAATGGCACTGCCACCCAAATTAAACACAAACCTAGAAGTCGATCTCATCAAATCCAGACAAGATTGAAATTCTGAGTCAGTATATCCTAAAGGAGTTAAGTCCTCACCCAAATACAAAAGCATATACTGTTGGAAAAATAGTACGTAGCAGGATTTTTAAAATTTTTATATCATAGTATTTTCCAAAACACAAGTTTGACATGCTATATGCATAAATTAACTAGATCTTACTAACCTTTCCATGCTGAAGAACTCCCGTAATGCGTGAAGAGAAGTAACGTTCCAAAAAAGCCTCAACCAACTGATCTTCTTTGCTATTCTCTATCCATGATCGGAGTGAGTGTGGGTTCACATGTACAGCTCTTCCTCAAGGTGACTCTCCTTCCAACCAACTAAGAGAACCCAAAGCTAGTGTTCGTGATTTGTGAACAAGAACTCTCAAGGAGTTTTTAGATTCTCACCAGTAAAGTATCACTCTTAATCTCTCAATTGATCTAAATAACTTATGAGACTCACTCTATATTTATAAATGTTAGGTCTAGGGTCAGTCCTTATCAGATAAGGTCTCAAAAATTTGAATCAGAATCAAATTCAGGTCAATATCAGATGAAATCCGTATAAAAACGTGTGATTTTTATTTCGTGCATAGGCAGGCCGATCTGTCTAATAGGCAGACCAAACTTACCCCATCAGCAGGCCGAACTTTAGGATCCGCATGCCGAACTGTCGAAAAAATCTCAGCAAATCTTTTATTTTCCACCCGAGATTCTATAGGATAAAGCCTCAGTTTTAATTCAAATAACCCAATAGAGAAGTTATCTAATTAATCAACTTTATCTAGATAATCTCTAAGATAATAAATAGATTCCTAATAATTCTATAAGTTTATCTTAATTTAATTTATCCAAAATTAGATCAACTCATAAACAGATAAGAATTATTTGATCCTAATAATTCAACAAGTTTATCTTGAATTAATTTTATCTCAATAATAATATAACCGATAAACAGACATGAATTACTTGATTCTTCTAAATTTCAATTAATCTAATAAATCTGATATAAACCATCAATTATTGGAAAAGCATATCGTTACAGGATTTTGTGAGCTAGCAAAGGGGACCAAATGGACCTATATAGTTTAAGCTCCCGATAATTATGAAACCCAATATCCCAGATATACATTTCATAATTATCAACTCCAACGCTACTCCACTAAAAGCTTGGAGCTGCACTCTCAAACTCTATAGAATTACAAAGCTCGTATAGCTAAGTCTCCATGACATATCATAGTATATCGTATCCCCATAGGTTATCCATAATCGGCTTAAGGACAAGTTTTGTATTATCTTCCTAATTATTTTTATCTTATGGTCCATTATCTCACCATCGTAAAACTTACCATCCAAAGACAATATATCATTTGGTTACACCTACGTATCCAAATGGTTGAGCGCTATAGTTTTCCAATTACATGATAACACATATAAGAGGATATCACTACTCCTAAAGAGGAGCTATAGATTTCATATCTATGAATAATAGGTCTACGCTATCAAGAGTTATACCACTATTAAAATGTGGGTGTCACCCTTTGGTACATCAAAAGACACAAGTCAAGACAACGGGTCCATTATTCATCCCAAGATTGAGATACAATACAAATGATTGTCTAAAGTGAATCGATTTGCCAAGACAGAATTATTAATCCAAATCAATTCACTTTATGCCCCGATCCAACACATCGTCGCCTATGATAATGTGCCAATGTTTCTATTCACGAAGTCCTCTTCCGATGGTCAAGACAAACCATCTCCCAACATAGATATAGACAACATAACAATCTTTACATGAATAAATCGCCCAATTTTATTCCCTCGATTACGGATGTAACACCCCGAAGTTGATTAAATGGTATTAGAGTGTAAAATGGTGAATTAGTGTGCCATGATGAGTGTTTTGAACTTAATTTGATTATTTTGTGAAAATTAAGAAACTTTGTATTAATTTACCCTTTTAGTGATTTTTAATTATTCTAATTGTTTTAATTGTTAATTTAATTTTCAATGAAGCAATTTGATTTTAAAAACAGTGTATTGTTGCACACAGTTTTGTATAACTGCTTTTTCTTTCTCTCTATTTATTTTCCCTCTCTCTCTTTCTCTTCCTCTTATTTTCTCACGCTCGTCTCTCTCTCCTCTCACTCTCACTCTCTCGGATTCTCTCACTCTCTCTCTCATTCTCTCTCCAAATATTAAATCAAATTCGATTTCAAGCTTCAAGATTGTGGATTGAAGGCTCGGGAACGCGATTGAGTAACCACAAACTCGATTCAAGCTTCGATTCAAGGTTAGTTTTCAAAATTTCAAAACTTTTTACATTTTTAAATTTTCTTGTATTTTGAAATTTA
>CAMOHE010052358.1:0-21935 GCA_946598075.1 Artocarpus hirsutus | reverse complement strand
GGATAATTCTTGTCTGTTTATCAATTAATTTAATTTTGAATAAATTATATCAAGATAAACTTTTAGAATTATTAGGAATCTATTTATTTTCCTAGAGATTATCTAGATAAAGTTGTTTTAATTAGATAACTTCTCTATTGGGTTATTTGAATTAAAACTGGGACTTTATCCTATAGAATCTCGGGTGGAAAATAAAAGATTTGCTGAGATTTTTTTTCAGCAGTTTGGCATGCCGATTTTAAAGTTCGGCCTGCCTATGAGAAAGTTCAGCCTGCCTAGCGCGAATTAAAAATCCCATGTATTCAAGCGCATTTCATCTGATATTGACCCGAATTTGATTCTGTTTCAAATTTTTGAGACCCTATCTGATAAGGAATGACCCTAG
Organism: Artocarpus hirsutus; assembly: GCA_946598075.1. Taxonomy (NCBI): domain Eukaryota; kingdom Viridiplantae; phylum Streptophyta; class Magnoliopsida; order Rosales; family Moraceae; genus Artocarpus; species Artocarpus hirsutus. The sequence goes on along the minus strand of CAMOHE010052358.1, from coordinate 21,550 downwards.
ACCCAACCTCTATAAATAGGGAGTGAGTCTCATGAGTTATTTAGATCAATTGAGAGATTAAGAGTGATACTCTGCTGGTGAAAATATAAAACTCCCTAAGAGCTCTTGTTCACAAATCACGAACACTAGCTTTGGGTTCTCTCAATTGGTTGGAAGGAGAATCACCTTGAGGAAGAGCTGTACATGTGGGCCCACACTCACTCCGATCGTGGATAGAGAATAGCAAAGAAGACTAGTTGGTTGAGGCTCTTTTGGAACGTTACTTCTCTACACAGATTTTGGGAGCTTTTTGGCGAATACAAGGTCAGTAAGATCAAGTTAATTTATACATATATCATGTCAGACTTATGTTTTGAAAAATACTCTGATTTAAAATCTTTAAAATCCCGCTATGTATTATTTTTTCAACAATCATAGCTCCCTAGATGCTCTGTCGATTGGTTGATCTACATCATTTGTGCTTGTAACCCCAGATATTCTCACGCAAATTCGTACTCCGAGTGTTGATTATCTTGATGCGTTGGCTCAATCACCCATGTGATTCTACATGTTGTTTAGCTAACTTAGGAAGTTAGCACCAAATACAGCTTCTTGTGATTCGACGTGTCATGGCGACTAGGCTTGGCGTTGGACCTTAAGAGGACATCTTAAATCATGCTTGCATGTCGGTAACTTGATTGCCGTTTTTTGATAGATCAGCACATATAATTTAACGTAACTTAACATAACATTTAATTAACATAACTTACTTGGGCTATGGTGAAGCAGGCACGTGACGATGTGGAGTAGGATGGCAGGATATCCACTCTGATACCAACTGTAACGACCCTACCTACATGGCCGTTATTTAACTTAACATAACTGTAAACTTAAACATTTAATCATAAAATACTAAAATTTTGGAATAATTTTTTTTTTAAATATAGATTCTTGTTATAGAATCGTTAATATAAAACCTAAAAGGAAATAATAACCATTTCCCAAAACTTAATTCCGGGAATCTAACATAATAATTAATTTCACAAACATGATAATAACATAATAATAATTATTACGTTTAATATAATCATAATAATTTTCTTGACATTTTTCCTTTAAACAAAAGGATAATGGTTTAAAAACTATTACTTTTAAAACATTTCTTAATTTAAATAAAACTATTTCAAAAATAATTTTAAATTAAATGATGAAATAAAATCATACTAAATACTCTTTAAAACTTCCTTAAATCCAACATAATAATTTCTCAAAGCATAAACATCTAAACTTTTATAATAATAACTTCGTAAAAACATGTTCATAAAATTCATTTCTTAATTTAATTTAAAATTGAAACATGCATAAATTTGTAAACTAATATTGTGGGAATATTACAAATTGTGTGAGCGGTGTCCATACCTATACCTATCTCTACCATTCATCCACAGCTCACCACTACCCATCAATGTCACTGACAGGTTTTCTTACCCCTAGCATAAACATACTTAAATGAGCTTTCGCTCAGCAAGTAGAAAGTCAATCTCACAAAATTTAATTAAAAAGAATTTTAATAAAAATATGCATGAATATTTTATGTTGGCTTATCAACTTGTTTAATGCTTAATTATTTAAGCTATAATTTATCTTGTTACTTAACTTTCTTTTTCTTATAAACTTTAGTGTTCGTACTAGCATCATTAATCATGAGATTATAAACATGATGCTTCTCTTGTGGAAGACTTAAGACCATCGAACACCAAGGTCATACTTTAACTTTATTTGTGTACCTCACATTAAGGAGGTCATAACTTTTACTTTGTTTGTGAATCTCACATCAAGGAGGCTGGTACGATACTTTTTTTATTATCTTTATTTAACCTTCTTATAAACTTTAGTGAGCATATCAAATACGATCACATCATATGCAAACTCATTTGCAAATTATAACTTGTACTCTAAAACTTATTGCATAACCAATACAACGTAAAATTTATAACTTAAGCTATAAAACTTTATGCATTAACAAAATGCAAACATACTTTAAACATAATTATTACAGATACATTGCAAATCAATACCACATTCATCACTTAACATGATCACATCATAACATAATAAACCAAACTATCATAACAGAACAACACATCAAAATATACACAGTGTAACAATTCACTGATCATGCATTTTCATAAATTTTTATGAAAACATTTAAATAATTTTATTTAAAGGGCGAGATTCCTACTTACTTGGACTCCAAATTGAGCGAGTCTAGTTGTATCTCGCTGTACCTATAGTGTACGAAGCATCCTCTACAATGCCCCTCAAGCGACCATGAATGGCTAGAAATGCTTCCTGGAGATCATACATTGCTGGAAACATCATTCTAGACTCCATTACTGCAATTTAAGTCCCCTCAATCTACATGCAGCTAGTACCAGATGATTTTTATCGATGTGGAATTACCCCGAATGGAGGGCACCATCACGTTTAGTGCTTCAAAATGAGTCGAGAGGTGGTCTTAGAACACCGATTGGAGGTCAAGATCACCAAAACCTAAGGTTATCGAAAGTCGACCATCCGAGGCAGTGCTTGGGGCATGTGCGGTAGCTCTTGTGATGGGATTGAGCTGCAATCTTAACTCCCACCTGTGTTGGGCCTATTGAGTTGATTGGCATGGATAATTTTTCCCATTTTGTCCTCAAACTACCTGGATCGAAGATAGGTTTCTCGGCCATAACCGACGGCTCCGATCCTAAACTTCTATTGGTGTTTCAGCCAAATTGGCCTAGGGGTTTCGTTCTCCACGACTGTCTGAGCATGACGACAACAATGGTGGACTTCATCTCCATCTATAACGGTGGAACCATGTGCCTCATGATGGTGTACAAACACAGAGACCGATCGTGGTCCTTTGGTGAGGTTTTCTCAAAATTGGTTAAGCGATTAGTTTCTTCATGATCCTCTAAGTCTTTTCCCCCAATCAACTCAGGGCTATGGGGTCGGGAACGATGGCAATGGTGGCTGCTATAATGGTTGATGGCGTTGGATCCTGAACTTTGGCGTGCGGCCAAGCAAGGGTCCAATTAGGCGGGGGTTCTCACTCCCCGTTGCTATCTGAGTCGAAGGTGGCAGCAGTGTACCTCACTGCTACTGTGAGCAGCGATTTCGAAGGTGGCACAATGGCAGAGACGTGGTAGCTCCGTTGGGCTTATCTAGCTAGAGTTGAATGCTGAGGCTGGTACCATCTTATTCTTCTCATCGATCTAAATTTGTAGACACTAAGATAACGTCGATCGGTGGTTAGACGGCGAAGATATCTCACCAAAAAAATGTGAGTTTTTTGCCTCTTTGACCGGCGCGTGTGGCTTCTACCAGCAATGTTGTGGGCGACACGACACCTCGTTAGAACTAGCTCGTCAAGAGCTTTTCGTTGGTGTGGGAGGTGTCAAAAACAGATGCCACAATCTTGATCGAAGTTAAAGGAGAGAGAAAATGTAGAGAGAATAGGCTAATTTTTTTTACTACATTTTCAAGTATTTATAGACACTATTGCTGGTCTTTGAAGTCTATACTATGTTGTGATTGGGTTGATCAAATCCTTGATTTGTAAACTTGAAACTCTTGTACACATAACTGTACTCTTTAGAACTATAAAATTCTTGCTCTATTAAAAATGATTTCATATGCTCTAATCTCTTACCGAACTGATATCATATAGGAATTTTCACATAATCATAGTAAGTTAGGGAATTCCACTTTTATCACATAATCTTAATTTAAATATTTTAAGTTGAGATTCTTATAATTGTCACCACTATGGCTCATACATGAAATTAATAAATCATAAACTTTTAGTTTAGCACATTATATAATTATTTTAATGTACTATCATAACATAATATTGTTGCATGTCTTATAAATAAAGCACATAAATTTATTTCTAAAGTCTTATAGCTATTAAGACCTTAGAAATTTGCGTGTTTATAATGTCTAAACTTGTACTTTTTCAAATACTTAATAGAGTAATTATAGAAAAATCCTTACTTAATCATACTTATTAATTTTTGGATTTTCCCGATCATTACAATCTAGATTAGCTAAGAGTAAAGTTAGCCAAGAAGTTGGCGTGGCTTTCGAGAAAAAATAGAAGAAAGTTGTGTCTGAAGTCAATCGATCGATAGCAGTGGAAGTTAACAAAACGTCATGAGTCTCGCTTGTTGGAACTCACGATAAGTTGCAAATGCTCATTCACAGCTCAACCCCAAATATGTTCTTTTTGTCGGAGACCAAATTATGTGGAGATTTTTCTAGCTTTTTAAAGCATAGGCTAGATTTTAAGAAACATGAAAGGTTCTAAAACAAAACATCAATTGTTTTTAGAAAAAGATATTGACTTTCATGTTCTTTAAATGTTATATTATTTTTCATTTTTTTCTCACGAGTGTAGATATAATTTTTTTAGTAATATATCTAAACTAATTTGTGGTGTCTTTGTCTTTTTTCTTTTCTTTTTCCTCCGTAAAGTTTGTAGACATGAGATTAAAACAAATTCAAATTTAAATGACACATTTGTAATTTTTTAAAACAAAAAGATAGATTAAAATGTAATTAAAACTAAAAACATATTGTTAAGAGAGTGCTCGGGCCTGGTTTCCACTCCTTATTTTGTAGGCACTATTGGATAGCACATGATAGAGGGTTTGACTCATCTATGCTGGGGACCTCCTTGACGACTCTGCCAACTAGGCCCTAATGAGTTGCCTAGCTAGACAAGTCATCACTAGGCAACATACAAGATACATGTCTAGTCGTGAATCTTCTGGACAAGATAATATTTAGCAATGACAACATGTCTCTTAACAAAGGATACAAGACTCTGCCATGATGTGGCACCATTTTGATCCTCCATTGGGAAATTCTCCACTCTTTGAGATTGTGACACTTGTCACCCAATCTCAAGGTATTGTACAACAGCTCGGACAACTGGTGAAACCCAAACCATACCCAGTTCAAACCAAATTCTATAAATAGAAGCATTCACTCTACCCCAAAAGTAATGAACTTGCCCTTGCCTACATTCTGTCTTCCTACCTTATGCCCTAGTTAGATTAATGACTTAAGCGTCAAAGTCCCTTTGAAAAACACTACACCGATGTCCCCTAACTCTAAGACCTTCTCTCCTCTTGCAAATACTATTGGACTAAAAGAACTCCAGGTAGAGAAGGAAGTCTAACCACCATGTGCAACTGTATGTGGTGTTGATCTACTCAAGGACATCAACACATATAATTGTATAATTGACCTTTTATATAATAAAAGTTTCAATGCATAATTATACCACATGATTTTAATTATTCAAATTAAAAATCATATTTCAATTTTATCCCTTACGTGCCTTGTGAATAGAAATAATTGAATAAAAGGACAAAACTAGTTTTATGGGTTTCAAAAAGGGAGAAAGAGCAAAATAACATATTTAGGTTAAAACTTAGTAAATAACGTCATATAGTTTCAAAATGCGTACTAAATAATATATAATGAGAAATTTAGTAATATCTCATAAGAAATTGAGAACAAAAACCCTAAAGTACCCTATCTCTTTCTTTTCTATATCTTTCACTTGCAGGCGGCCAGAAAGTAGAATATTAACTTGGTAATATAGTATTAGTGTGTAAATACAAAAATTCACTGGCGACTAGGCCAAACCATTGGTGGCCAAGAAATACAGTATTAACTTGTTAATACGATATTCACTTGTAAATAAAAAAATTCATTGGCGACTTTGTTGGTCCGGCAATGGCCAAGACTGTATTTATGTGTAAATATAAAAATTTATTGGCGACTTTATTGGATCACTAATATCCAAGAAGTATAGTATTAACAAGTAAATATTGCATTGCCATGTAAATATAAAAGTTTACTGATGATGTCATTAGACCACCGTGACACCATCGGTAGCTAGAAAATATTGTATTTCCTAGTAAATACAGTATTAACATATCTATATAAAACACTTAACACAAAAGCACCAACCAAAACAAAACAACATAAGGAGATTCGCTAAGCCAAAAATCTCAGATTGCACAGCATCCTCTTCTTCATTGAGACTCACGACGCCGATGTTCATCGATCCAAGAACCCATCCTTCTTCGTCGAGACTCACAAAGGAGATCCCGTTGCCTTCTTCATAAACGATGCAACTCTAGCTCTTGAGTGCGGTAGCGATACGAGTCCTATTGATCTATAAACCAGACATTGCTGATCTTTCACTGCAGAGCCATCACTGTCGATCTAAGAGCCCAGTCATCATTAGGGAAGCTTTGTGTCAATCTTCTTTGGCACAATCCTTGAGTGATCTTTTTGGCTCAGGAGATCAGCGATCTTTTTCATTGCAAACAATAAGGAAACATCTAGGTGCAATCCTTAGCATTGTACTCTGTCTGTGACATCTGAGAATTTTTAGTGCATTTTAAATGCAATAATTAAGGATTTTGTTAAGTAATTTAAGAACAAATTTTATCAACTAAAATTTTATGCTCAAAAATTTGTTAAGAATTTAAGGAGTAATTTTGGTATCATGAAGATCATTGTTTAAATTCGATTTTTACGAAAAATTCCATAAAGGAGAAAATGAGATCATCAAAGTTAAAAATCATGCCATAAACTTGAATAAGGAAGGAATGATATGAAAAATAAGCTACAAAGATTAATTGTTGCAGAATGTATTGCCAACAAATTTTAAGACATAAATTCAATATAAGAAATACACTGTACGAAAATCATGCAGTATGAGAATAATGCAGCATAAAGATTACACTGATAAAGTTATGCAATATAAGAAATATATTAATAAAGTTAAACAATATAGAAATTATACTATATAAAGTAATACAGTATAGAAATTAGACTGTATAAAGCTAAACAGCATAAGAATTATACTGTGTGAATGATGTGGAAGCTTGTGGACCATGAAACACAGTATAGTAAAGAATGCTAGTAGTATGAGAAATATACATGCAGTATAAGAAAAATAATATTTGTATAAATTTGGAATATTAAAAAATTGATGTGGGACCCACTTAGGTGGCACCTTTAAGGTGGACAAAAAACCACCTTGCCCCCTAATTGCACTGGTTCTACTCTAGTGGAGGGGAGACTAAGCACAAATTTGTCTCCATCCTTTTTTATGCAAAACATTAAAAAAAAGAGAAGCCATTTTCACTCTTCAAGGAATCGACCCCTCTCCCATGGTTCTTTGAAATATTTTTCAAAATCTCAACCCCTTATCAAGCTTAGAAGCAAGTTCAAGAGTCCAAGAGCAAGATTGAGCAATTTTTGACGTAAAACCTAAGCTTTTCTCTTTAGGTTTTTAGTCTTTTTTCCTTGAAGTTTTGAGCAAGGTTTGATGGGGTTTTTGCTATGGTTATGTTACAAAAATTTAGCCAAGATCAAGCACTTTGGAGGATAATTAAAAAGCCTAAGAAATCCTTGGTATAATTCTAAATTCTTGCTTGAAAAATTTATGTTTTAATGTGCATATCAAGTGCTTGTAATAATGTTTATGGACTATGGCATGTAATAAAGAGACTAGGGCATAATTATTTAGTATTCTTAGTGTGTGATGATGAGATTGGATGATAGAAAATATGATTTTAAGCTTTAAAAGAAAAAAATTTAGAAAACTTTGTAAAAAATACATAGTTTAATTTGTTTCAAATAAATGAGTCTTTGAGGCCCTTAGAGTTTGAATTATTTTTTGAGTTCAATATAAGATTTATTAGAAATACTGATATGGACAATTTTCACAAAGAAACATCTCTCGAAGTCTAGTCGAGATAAACCTAAAAATGTTGTTTTTAGTTTTTCTTTTTCAAGAACACCATTCAGATGAATTATTTTAAGGAAAGTTAAAACATGAAAGTTATAGATCTCATCAAAGTGATTAGGAATCGCAAACAATTGGCAAAAATTCTTTACCAGTTTTAAGTCATGAATTTTGCAAAATTTTAAGCATAAAATTTCAAAAAAAAGGAAAATGCTATGAAATAGTTTTAAATAGGCCAAGGAGTTTAAGGAAGTTCTAATCATTGTGAAAAACTAAACTTTTTAGTAGAAGATGATTAATTTTGGTGCTAGTGGCAAAAAGTCAAGATTTTTGTGTTTTGGGCCAAAACTATAAAACCATGTGAAACTAAATTTTCACTAAGAAAATGTTGGTTTCTTGCACTACTATGGGCAGTGAGTAACCATAGGTTTCAAGTTTGAAAAGATTAAGAGTTGTTATCATGTAAAGAATGAGAGAAGAATGTTAAGGGCGTAATTATCAAGATTTTGCACTACAAGTCAACATTGTAAAGTTTTGATAAAATAGATTTTAACAAAAGGAAAACTATTGTTTTATTTTTTTGTAATGTTATAAGAAGTAAAGAAATGTAAGTTTTGGTTTAAAACAGGTTCCGAAAATTTTCTAAGACTCGTTAAGGGGCAAAATAGTCATTTTTATAAAAAGCTAAAACAGACTCTAAAAACTACAAAATTAGGAAAATGTCTTAATACAAAAATTTTTTTGTACCATGTACGTAACAAAATGGTAAAGTAAAAAGAGAAGTTTAGTAAAGTTAAATGACTTTCGTAAAACCCGTTAAGGATAAAATTATCATTTTTAAGAAAATTGCTAAAACAGAGTCGAACACTTTAAATTGGTGAGACACCTTTAGACAAAAAATGTTTCGTACCACATTAATTAACAAAAATATCAAGTGAGATGTGCAATTTGTTCAACAAATGTTCAAGTTAAGTAATGGAGAAATTAATCGATAAGAACAAGGTTAAGCAAATGGAATGAACTGTTACTATTTATGTTCCATTATCAATCGAGTAAGTCGATAATGAGAATGGTTTGCTAATAGTCAGGTGTCATTTGAAATAGGACATAAAAGCTGATTGATAAAAGGAAAAAAGAATGAAGCGGGAATGCTAGAACTAAGATCAGGTGAGTCCCAAACCTATGGCATGAAGCAAATGATAAGACCATGCTAAGTGTTTTTAAAGACCAAGTATGATTTGCAATAAGTTGCATTTGCTATGTTTAATGTTCTAATGCTAAGTTATGGCATATGGTACGCTTGGCATTTGATATACTCACTAAAGATACAAGAAGGTAAATCAAATATGTTAATTAAGTGTCGTATCAACTTCTTTGATGTGGGGTATACAAATTATATTAAAGTTATGACTTCCTTGTTCGATAGTCCTGAGCCTTCCTCAAGGGAAGCATTACGGTATGTAAATTCATGATTTCATGATCAAAAATATTTGTACGAACACTAAAGTCCACAAGATAAAGTAAGATAAGAATGACGATAAAAGTTCAAGTAAGTTATAGCAGTTTTTTGCTGCTTAAAGAATAAAGGTTTACATTGTTTTAAGGAAAAGCTTGTCTTGTTGGAAAAGATGTTTTAAAAAGCTTTATGAAAATAAATGTTTAAGTAAATGTCTTCTAAGAAATGTTTATGAAAACATTTTAAAAATATATATTTTATGAAATCTTTTAAATGGTTATTTAGTCAAGATTTAAGCTAAGTCTCAATTTGTGCTGCAACAAAAGTCAACAATTTTAAATTATGTTTAAAAAAAATTACCCAGTGTTTTTTTACTACTAAGTAAGAAAAATTAAGAAAATGAAGTTTAAGAAAACTAAGTGACGGCCTTAGAAGGTGGGTCATTACACCATTGGACCCTTTCACAATCTTCTTCAGCAAGACAAGGGATGATCTACCTTTGTTAGTGGTTGCAGATATTGCAATCTACCTTCGCCCATGCTCGGAAGCAAGTGATAGAGAACATGACTTGTCTTTGCAACTCCAATGAGATCAGCAACACCGTTGACAAGAAAGAGGAACATACAAATGAAGGGAGACAGAGAGCCAAATGAGGAAAGAAAAAGACATGGGGGGGAGACTAAAACCAGATAGGGAATATAGAATGAGAAAAGCAAAAAATATTTCAGATCTATGTTGAGGATATTTTTGAAATTTCAGTTGTTTTAAAATACTAGTTATTTTAAATATGTTATTTTTTTACATTTTCAAAACATTTGACATTATTTACTTATCAATTGGAAAAAATTATTATTTCATGTTGTTTCTCTTTTAAAAACATGATTTTAATTATTTCTCTATCTTACTATTATTGTTATTATTATTATTATTATTATTATAATTATTGCATTTTTTGTTTCTCACTTTGAATGTCTTTAATGGCTCTTTTTGCTGTATCCATTTTCTTTATTGCTAGTCTTTAGTTCACAAGCTTTTATAGCAGGATATGCATTTCAATTCTATCAATAGCTATTGTTATTTCAGCTGTTAATTGAATTTTTAACGATTTGATAACTGTACATGTTAAAATTGTAGTGTATTATGTAAAATTGTTTCTAGTCATATATCTATGATTAAAGAAGTTAATCAAACTGTTACATTGACAGATGTATCGATAATGTTAGGGCATTTGTCTTGCCATAAATTTACCATCTTTACTGCATTTTTTTAATAACAAAAAATCTTCATTTTTAATGCTATTTTTCATCGGTCAACTATGGAGATGTATGAGAAAGAAAGAGAGGACAGGGTGCGAATCACCACTCATAAAAACCCTAAACCCCATTGTTGATCTAATATAGAGAAAGGTCAACTGAAAAATAGTCGATAAATTGAGAGATGTATGAGAAAGAAAGAGAGGAGAGGGTGTGAATCACCACTCATTAAAACCCTAACCCCATTGTTAATCTAATATAGAGAAAGACCAACTGAAAAACAGTTGATAATCGCAGCTATGTTAAAAAGAAGATTTTGCTCAATTATATCGAGCTCAATCTTCAATGCCATAACACCCCCACAGGTCCCAATCCACCAACCCCTACGATCCCTGCAATCCCTTTTCTCAAATTCGAACATCAACAGTGGAGGAGGGTTAGGGTTTGGTTTTAGGTGTTTTTGGGCATGTAGTTTGTTGAGCCTGAATGACCTAAGAGGGAATGTGCTAAGGAAACAAAAGACGAGGAAGGGCGTGGGATTGGGTCCTGTAAGGGCAAGACTATCAGAAGAGGCCACAAGGGTTAGAAGGCCAAGGGTTCTGGGAAGCTAGGGTTTGAGGGTGGTTAGACTCCATTACAACATCGTTTGCCCAAGCGCGGGTTTAAGAATCCCTTTAGTCTCACTTTTCAGGTGCTTGGGCCTTCAACAAATTTATGAATTTTGCTTGAATTTTGGGAGCAAAAAAATGAAAAAAAAAATCAAATCTTTATTATTGTATGAGTTTTGAATGTAGAGAAATTATGTGCATAATCATGGAGATCACGTAACTTGGAGATTATGATATTATTATTTTAACTATTGGGTATTATATTTTAATTATTGGGTGCATCAGTTTCTCTACCGTGTTGATTTTGATTTTTTTTTGAATGTATTGAGGAAATGGAATTGGGAATGTGGGAAACCAGTTTGGTCATTGAATTTCCCTTATAAATGTTCTGAAGTTGGAGGAAAAGAAAATTAAGGGACGAGAGGGAAATAGAATCACTTGAGATTAGATAGATAGGAAGGTAGTAGAGACAAGACTCTATAGAGAGAACAAGAACTCATTGGAGGGGGCACAAAAAATCTCAATAGTCATTTTTTTAGCTATATATATATGTATATAAATTACAAACTACTGTATTTTATTGGCAAATTAGGAACCTAAACCAAAATGAAAGAACAAAAACAATTAACATAAAATAATAACAGGAAGCCAATCCTATTTTCGAATGGTGATACAGTTAGAAATTTTTGTTAGAGGGGGTTAATATTGAGAAAACAATCAATATATTGTATATTCATTTTTTTTTTTTGTAGGGGGGGGGGGGGGTGATTTGTGTAGTTTTTAATATATTATACATGCTTGTTTATGCATGCAGGGAACGAAAAAAATTAAGGTATTAAAAAGAATACAATCCTATCAGAATATCTAGGATATATTAGTTAGGATTTTATGTTATTTGAAATTTAATTATTTAAGATTTTATGCTCCATAAAATCTGAATTATATAGATTCGATTAAGTTAGGATTTTTTATTTTATTAGTCTTTAGTTAGTTGAGATTATAGGCAGGGATTGTTCTATAAATATACTACCCTGTATTACAATCGAAGGATGAGAAGTCAGATTTCATTTTTTTCTCCACCACGACTTTCATGGTATCAGAGCTTAGGCTCTTTGGACCCCATTTCCTATGGTGAAGATGGCGATGACCGTAGCTAGAGGCACCTCTACTGAATCAGAGGTTACATCAGTACCTGCTAGAACAAGTGGTGATATCACAACTGTGCATTCCCCTCTACAAATTACTGTCCACTGATTGAATGGCAGAAACTACTTACAGTGGTCCTAATCTATGAAGCTGGCCATTGATGGCAGGGGTAAGCCTGGCTATTTGACGGGTGAAACAAAGAGACCTACTGAAGATGACCTATCATTCAAAACTTGGATATCAGAAAATTCGCTGGTGATAGCATGGCTCCTAAATTCGATGGAACCATTTATTGCCAAACCACACATGTTTATGACGATAGCTAAGGATGTTTAGGATTCCGTTCGAGAAACCTATTCTTATTTGGAAAACTCATCCCAAATATTTGAATTAAAAACCAAACTTTGGCAATCCAAGCAAGGTGATTGGGAAGTCACCATCTACTACAATGAGATGGTGACTCTATGGCAAGAGTTGGATCAATGCTATGATGACACTTGGGAAAACCCAAATGATTGTGTTAGGCATAAGAAAAGAGAGGCGAATGACCAGGTCTATATGTTCCTCGCTGGAGTTAACCGTAATCTAGATGAAGTTAAAGGTAGAATCCTTGGCCGAAGACCTCTCCCGTCCATCCGAGAGGTATTTTCTATAGTAAGACAGGAGGAATGTAGGAAGAAAGTCAAGTTTGGAGAGTCCGAAGCAAAATCTACCATAGAAACTGATAGTTTAGCCCTAACCTCACGAAGCTCAGAATTTGAAGGAGAAAGGAGGAAGAAGCCATGGTGTGATCACTATAGGAAACCGTGGCACACGAGGGAAACATGCTGGAAGATTCATGGAAAACCAGCCAATCAAAAAAGGCATCCTAATGGGAGAGCTTTGCAAACTATGGATGAAACTTCTCAAGAGCAACAAGTTAATTTGAGTACTCCTAACTTCACAAATGACCAACTGGAGAAACTGTATAATCTCTTCCTATCCACACAATTCACTAATCCTTTGTGTTCCTTAGCACAAACTGGTAACTTCTTAACTACAACCTTTCCTAGTGTCAAAGATAATTCAAGTTGTGCTTGGATTATCGATTCTGGAGCAACTGACCACATGACAAGGTGCTTTCAATTTTTTTCGTCCTATAGTCCTTGCGCTGGAAACAAGAAAATAAAAATTGCAGATGGTTCTCTTTCTTCAATTGCTAGAACTGAATCCTTTAAAATATCTCCTTTTCTCACACTTCATAAAGTCCTTCATGTTCCTAATCTAACATGTAATTTGTTGTCAATAGTAAAATTACTAGTGATAAAAAATGCTCTACTAAATTCAGTCAGTCTCATTGTGAATTTCAAGACTTGGACTCAAGGAGGATGATTGACAGTGCTAGGGAATGTGGAGGTCTTTATTTTTTTGAAGATAGATCCTACTCGAGTAAACCAGTTCAAGGTTCTTGCTTCAAGTCTATATCGGTTTTTAGTGATAAAGAAGTAATTTTGTGGCATTCCAGGCTAGGTCACCCTAGTTTCTTAACCCATCTAGTATCCAAAATAGCTTTAGGTTCCAGAATAATTTCACCATCATCAGCTATGGGTGGTAGTTCGGTGCTAGTGGCATCAGTCTCTCCTACTTGCCTTTTAAGCATTGAAACATGAAAAACAGGGTGAATTCGAGACCCTTAAGGTAATTTGAGTTTGTAAGCGACCTTTCCAACCTTTACTTCAATTTGGTACGGACCATAAAAGCGACTAGCCAGCTTTTGATATGCTCTCCTGTATACAGTTTGTTGTCGATAAGGATAGAGTTTAAGGAAGACTAAATCCCCTGCTTGAAATTCCACGTCCCTTCTTTTTGAATCAGCCACTTATTTCATTCGATTGACTGTTGCATGCAAATTGGCTTTGAGTTGCTGTAGAATGGCATTTCGAGATACCAATGTTTGGTCCACTTCATCAACTGAAGATGCCCCAACTTCATAGTATGGCATACTCGGCGGTGGCCTCCCATAGAGAGCTTGAAATGGCGTCATCCCAATAGAGCTGTGGTATGTAGTGTTGTACCAAAATTCAGCCCATGGAAGAAAAGAACTCCACTTTCGAGGATGAGATACTGTTCGACACACCTGTTAACTACCTCGGATTGACCGTTGGTTTGTGGATGGTAGGCAGAGCTCATGTGTAGTTTAGTCCCCGACATTTCGAAGAATTCACGCCAAAAGTGACTTATAAAAATGGGATCTCGGTCATTGATAATTGATTTTGGCACGCCATGAAGCTTGAAAACCCTACCACAAATTTTTCAGCTACCATTTTTGCCGTATAAGGATGCGACAAAGCCAAGAAATGAGTTGATTTACTTAGGCGGTCAACTACCACCAAAATAATGCTCTTGCCATGGAATGGTGGTAACCCTTCAATAAAATCCATGGTGATGTCCTCTCATACTTGGCAAGGAATGGGCAATGGTTGGAGAAGACCCACTGAGGATAAAGTTTCTATTTTATTCTTTTGGCAAACAGTGCAAGAGGCTACATATTGATGAATCACCTTATGCATTGATGGCCAATAGAATTGCTGTGCCAACCGCTTGTATGTTCTCAATACTCCAGAATGTCCTCCATATGGTGAATAATGGAATTCCTGCAACAACTGATTGACAAGATGGGAATTAGGAGGAATAACTACACGGTTTTTATAACATATCAATCCATTCCTCCATGTATACGAAGCTCCAGGATTTTTAGTTGCAAGCTTGCCAATTTGAACCATATAAGGATGTGGTTTCATCCTTGATTGCATTCCACAAAGATGTTTGAGGAACAAAAAGAGTATTAAGGCTAGGACGGCCTATTACTCTTGACAAAGCATCAACAGTTGAATTCTCCTTTCCCGACTTGTAAGTGATCTCATAGTTATGCTCCAACAATTTAGACACCCACTTCTGTTGTTCTAGTGTTACTATGCGCTGCTCCACCGAGTTCTTAAGGCTGCGTTGGTCAGTTTGGATGTAGAACTTTTGGCCCAACAAGTAAGGACGCCAAGTTTGAATTGCTTGAACAATAGCGAGCATTTCTTTAGCATAGGTAGACCATGATTGCTTTGTGACTCCCAAGGCTTGGCTCGTAAATGCTATGGGTTTCCCTTGTTGAATTAACACTGCTCCAATGCCATCACCTAAAGCATTAGATTCAATAACAAATGGTTCATTAAAGTTAGGCATAGCGAGTGTAGGAGTAAAGTCATAGCTTGCTTCAAAGCCTTAAATGCATCCTCTGCTTCTTCTGTCCATCTAAATTGCCCATTTTTTAAGAGGTTGGTAAGTGGCCGAGCTATAATTCCATAATTGCGGACAAACTTTCTGTAATAACCTGTAAGGCCTAAAAATCCACGCAATTTAGAAACATTAGTGGGTCTAGGCCAATTGAGCATAGCCTTAATTTTCCCTTGGTCCACCTTAACACCCTGTGAAGTTACAATGTGACCCAAATATTCAATTTCTTGTTGCCCAAAGGCACACTTGCTGAGCTTGATGAAAAATCTGTGATGCCTTAATATTTCAAAAGCCTTTTTAACATGTTCAAGATGCATGGTCCAGTTGGGGCTATAAATTAAAATACCATCAAAAAAGACTAACACAAATTTCTGAAGATATGAATGGAATATAGAATTCATAATGGCTTGAAACGTTGAAGGAGCATTACACAAGCCAAAGGGCATAACCAAATATTCATAATGACCATTGTGTGTGCGAAAGGCAGTTTTGTGAATGTCTAATGGGTGTACTCGTACCTGGTGGTAACCTGATCATAAATCAAGTTTAGTAAAGAAGGCTGCCCCATAAAGTTCATCAAGCATATCATCAACGGTTGGAATAGGGAATCTATCCTTGATGGTTACAGCATTAAGAGCTCTATAGTCGGTGCAAAAACACCAAGTTCCATCTTTCTTTTTTACTAACAAAACAGGAGAAGAGAAAGGACTAGTGCTAGACCTTATTAGGCCCAATTTTAGCATGTCATGAACTTGTTTTTTGATTTCAGCCTTTTGAAAATAGGCATACCTATATGGTCGTACATTAATTGGCTCAGTACCCTCTTTGAGATTGATGTGGTGATCTATTTCCCTTTCTGGAGGAAGTTGCTTTGGCTCTTGATAGATGTCCTCAAATTCTTGTAATAATTGCTGCATATCCGAGTGGATTTTTTGAGGCACTTCTTCCATGGTTGATTGTAGACAAACGGCAAAAATGGAATTTTCCTGCTTCATCTCTTTTGAAATTGTTTGAATGTCATAGGCTGAATTGGTTGGTTGTCAATTCCTTTCAATTGAAGACGCTGGTCCCTTCATGAAAACTCTATTGTCATCCTTTTCCAATCACAAACCACTGTGCCCAACTGTTCGAGCCAATGAACCCCTAACACCATATCCAACCCCATCAGTGGTAATGAATAGAAAGTTTAGGTAAATGGAATACCTTGCAATAGGACTTGAACATTTTCAAACCACCCTTGGCACTTTAGAGGATCACCATTAGCCACTTTCACATTAAAGGGCCCAGTTGGCACAATTGGTAATTGTAACCGTTCGACCACCCTTTCATTGATGAAATTATGGGTTGACCCGCTGTCAATAAGAACAATCAGTTCATGAAGACCCACTTTAGCCGAGACTCGCATCGTTCGAGCTGGCGACCACCCAGTGAGAGCATGGGTGAGCTCCTTCTTCGTCATCTATTTCACTTTCAACATAATTTCCTTCAAGCAATAATAGTTGCGGTCCTTTGCATTTGTGCCCAAGTACAAATTTCTCATTGCAATTAAAACAAAGGCCTTGAGCTCGCCTCTTTTGCATCTCGTCCCAAGTGATTCGTTTCATTGGTGAAGTAGACTTCAGTTTCGTTGGGGAAGAGTCGAGAGTGGTCTCGTTGAACGGGCGTCTAGCCTTCTTTTGATGGTTCAGCTGCTCATCTCACATCCTGGCCAGACTGATAGCTTCCTTCAAAGATTTTGGCTAAAACATCTGAATTCCATCCGCTATTGCAGTTTTAAGACCTCCCATGAAGGTGCCTACCAACGCCTTTTGAGTCCACCCCTACACTCTATTTCCCAGTCTCCCAAATTCCTTCTGGTACTCGCGTAAGGATCCCGTTTGTCTTATTTTTGACAAAGACTCGTCAAAATCCTCACAATCTGTAGGACCAAAATGAGACCATAATTCCTCCACAAAATGCCCCACGACACTCCTTCCCTTCTTCCTGATAAGCCCTGCGTATCCACTACCACCGTTGATTAGCTTCTCCTTCCAGATGAAAAGAAGCCAAGGACACTTTTTGTGTTTCGAAAGTGCCCTGGTATTCAAAGAATTGGTTGACACGATTGAACCATTCAGTTGGGTCATCACTAGAAAACTTAGGAAATACAAGCTTAGCCAACTTGGAGGAGAACATTGGCCGTCCCCCTTCTGTGTTTTCATGAGAACGCCCGTTGGAGGTCTGTCCGCTGCGTTCGATGACATTGCTAGAGAGTGGGTCTTGCCTTGTAAGCAAGACTTTGGAGATTTTGCTGATGGCAGTTTCTAGTTGATGTAGTTTGTCATTGACGGCCAACTTCATTCTGCTTAAATTATCTTGAAGTCCCCCAAGACCCGCTTCTAAATTCTCGATTCCTTCCTTGTTGGTAGTCATAATGTATAGCTTTGATACCAAATGATTGGTCCCAGTCAAAGCTATTTAGAGATTTTGTAAAAGAGAGAGAGAGAGAGAGAGAGAGAGTACTCTCTCTAAGGTGAGAATGAACCTTATAATTTTATTGGAAGTTTTGTTCTGCCTTCCATTGCTAAGTAATAGAGTTTAAATACATCAAGGACCCAACTAATTCTCTAAACAAAAGGAGTGAAACGGCTAGTTGGCAATGAAATAGCCAGCAATAATGGAAATATTTTCTCTAACTTATTGACCGATTCCTATGCAAATAAAAATAACAGCAATAACTAATGTAAATCTTAAGCCATAATTTGCAATCAGCATGGTCCACGCCATATACCGACTTGCACGCCCCATGCAAACTGTTTCCCACTCAACCTTCGTACCTTGAGTTTTTGATAGGCACGCGAGTTGATCTTCTTAGCTTATCAGTTCACTGCTGGGCTAAGTTATCAGCTTTTAGGCTTGAGGGTTACTTTATCTGCTAGCCATACAAGACATCTGAGATGATACATACGAAGGAGTATATGCTTATGGTAAGACTTGGTACGTCCTATGCACTCCTTTTGATTTCATGTTTTGTATGCATGGATATATAAAAGACTTGGATGATAAATGAAATATATGGTTACATAGACAATGAAAAACTTGGATGATGAATGAAGTATATAGTTACATGGACAATGGAAAGTGGAGCATACACTTTATAATGTTGGGCTTATCAATGCATAGACAAAGTTGGGCTTATCAATGCAGCGAACACTTTACACTTTGCAGGTATCAAGGGTCACCGTTAGGGCAAAGGCAGTGGTGGAAGCTGCAGGTGGGTCTGTGAGAATAGTGTATTACAACAGGTTAGGCTTCCGAGCATTACTTAAGCCCGAGTGGTTTGAAAATAAAGGAAGGTTATTGCTAAAAGCAGCTGGACTCCCCCAAAACAGAGGGACAAAGTTGATAGCATTGGCCGCCTTCCAGCCCCAACCAAACACATTCCTTTTCTGATTGAAGAAACGGAGTCAGCCTCGAGTTCATTGATCTGATAAACTAGGCCAAATCAGTTTGTTTACGTTGAGAATTTTGTATTCCGAGGATGCGGCTTATTCTCATATGCTGCTTTCGTTTTTGCTGAGCTTAAGAAGCAGTAGTGACTTTGTCATACGTAGAGTGCTTTTCAAGGACCGTTGCCTTTAGTTTGCTATTGGGATCAGTCTCATTTCCGTCAGATTTGAGTTTCGTGTTGTTTTCTTGACCTTCAAGGAGATGAGGAGGGTTCATTTTTTTGTCGATCTCTCTATTTGCTACGAGATTAACCTCAAAGGTAAAATATATAACTAAATCAATACATTTTAATGGTTGGTTGCACAATTTTCAATCTGAGACTTTGATGTCAGCGTAAGTTTTGTTCTTAAAGCAGGCCTTTGGATCATGTTGAGCATTGTCAACCTTGTAAGTTTGCTTGGAATAAATGACAACTAACAAGTCAGTCCTTAAACTCAATGAATTTGATTAACTCATTCCCGATGAATAAAGGAAAACTGTTTCATATCAAAAGCAACAAAAACTAAAGCAAGCATATTAACAGATTCGAAATTGTAACCAAGCACCACCGTTAGTTCTACTCCCCGTTCATGACAAGAAAATTTTCTGATCCTTCGCTAATTGGGCTATAACTTATTTGGAATTTATAATTGTAAAAATAGAAATCAAGCTTGATATTAGATTACGATAATCTTATTTTAGAGTATCAATCTTCTAAAAGACTAAAAGAACATTTAAGCATAAATTTGCCTCTGATACGGGTTAATATTTTTAGAATTCAAAAGCGAAACTGGATGTCACTTTTTGCCTTATGAAACTACTGTTGATACTATATATCATGTAATATGAATAAGACAAACAAGTAACAATTGTAAAAGATTGACAATTGAATTAAAAATAAACAGATACAACAAAACCTTCAATGGAAGCAACGCAACGTGAAAATTAGTCGAAAATAGTCGAGGCACGTGAAGTACACGCTTTCCTTAAAATAGATTCGTCCCCTCCAGTTGTGCACTAGGTTTCGACGGACGTCTGTCTCCCAAGATACAACGACAAGCAATGAAATCTTAAGCACTATCGGATACCGTTTCCGGCAAACTTGAAATAGTGTTGTCTTCTATCACCAAAAATGACTACAACAAACTAGGTAGTACTTGAAAACAAAGAAAATTCTCTATGACTTGATGAGTGCAAATTCTATGTAACTATTATCTATCTAAAACATGTGGAGGAGAGTTCTTTATATAAGCTTAAGAAAATGAACATTACAATCCAAGATTTATGTGCATAATGACATTGGTTGTAACCCTTCATTTTCCATGATAATGGTGCTCATAATCTCCCATTAAACCGTCGGTTGTAACCTTTCATTTTTCATGATTATGAAGCTCATAATCACCAATTAACCATGCATTTGGGTATTACAACATGAGGTTTATGATCTTCATTAATCTCCACTAATGAGCATCAATTTCTTATTCACCTAATTGCCATTTTCCAACAATCCCCCATATGAATGAAAGTGACAAACTACAAGGAAAAACAAAGATACTACGCGGTGATAGAGTTCAACGGTTAATACTTGCATACGATAAATAGGCGTTAACCCTTGAACCTTCCCTTGTGAAAGTATGTTTACTTTACTGGCTGACCAGTAGACGCGATGTCTTTGAACTGTTCTACCGTTTATGTAAACGATAACATACCTCACACTGATATTTTCCTAACACAGTTTCAGTTCTCATGGTTATGTTCATTTTGGCTATGAACATCTCCCTGGTACTTTTATCTAAAGCTACAAATTCAGATTCCATAGTGGATCTGGTTATTACTGTCTACTTTGAGGACTTCCATGAAACTACTGCGCCGCCCAAAGTGAATACATATCCACTTGTAGTTTTAGAGTCCTGTATATCAGATATCCAACTTGTGTCAGAATATCCTCCAAGAACAGCAGGATCTCTTGCATAGTGTAGCCCATAATCACGAGTATATCTTACGTACCTGAGTATTCTAACAATTGCTTTCCAGTGGTCATCTCCTGGATTACTCGTGAATCTACTCAGACGACTTACAACATAGGCAATATCTGGTCTTGTACAATTCATTAAGTACATTAGACTGCCTATCACTCTAGCATATTCCACCTGGGATATACTTTCTCCTCTATTTTTGGACAGATGTTGATTAATATCAATTGGTGTTTTGGTCACGCCAGAGTCATTTTTACTAAATTTGTCAAGTATCTTGTCCACATAGTGTGACTGGCTCAAGACGAGTCCATCAGGCGACCTTTTAATCTTGATTCCTAAAATCACATCGGCAGGTCTCATGTCTTTCATGTCAAACCTAGAGTTCAACATATCTTTGGTAGATTTGATCATCCGATCATTGCTACCCATGATTAGCATGTCATCTACATACAAACAAAGAATAACATATCCATCGTCTGTTCTTTTGACATAAACACACTTGTCACACTCATTAATTTTGAAGCCATTTGACATCATAACATTGTCAAATTTCTCATGCCATTGCTTTGGTGCTT
>CAMOHE010052355.1:5854-46457 GCA_946598075.1 Artocarpus hirsutus | reverse complement strand
GAAGCCACCTCTCCGCCATATATATACTATGGAGTTGAAACGTGGTCTTTAACCGTCAGATGGAGTGGAGTAGTGCTTCGCAGGTAACTATGATACTGGGATACGTGTCGATAGATGATTTGCTGTAGAATCCACTACTTCCTCATATTCCGGTCCTGTACTCAACGTGCGTTAAACGTTGGAACGTACTATCTGTCGAACAGATACGAATGATCCAGTCGATCGGTTCGTCAAACGATTTGGACGAGCGGTACTCTGAATGAATCGATAGTCGGTTTGAAAAGTCATTAATACTCGAATCGAATAATCGATTAGATCGTCCGACCCGTTTGAGTAGCTCGATCAACATTGTTGGGCCGCCAGGGCCCACGGTCAATTTGGGCCTGTCCGAATTGTACCCCAACAATAGCTTCTTTTTAATCATAGTAAGAACCACAGTTTAAACCATTTACGATAAAAAAAAAAAAAAAACTTTATGTAACTACAATGTAAAGAAAAAACAATTCTAATGCAATGCTCTCACTCCTTAACAACTACAGTATTTTAAACTAATATTGGTTCTAAACACAGTTCAAACTGTCCGTGCCAAACAAAACTTTATTTTTATAGAATTCTCTATTAAAATATGAATAATTTTAAACCATCAAATTTTATTAAAATGTTTTACCTTTTTCAATTTAATATGATTCCGATGCTTTTTGTTAAACAATTTGAAATTGGGTCTTGATTGTTTTTTTATATTGTGCAACAAAATTCTCCTAAAATACTTATAAAAGAAAACAAACAAACAAACAAAGAATTGGTCAAAGCTAAAGGCAACTCCACCACATATAACGTAGCATGTGATTATCAATTCATCAATTCATTAACTTATCCACCACCGGTTGTTGTGCCTTTCCCTTTTTTTTTTCTCTTTTTGTTAAAGAAAATTAAAATCTCGAGGTTTCTACACGAAGAGCGTGATTAAATCAATATAATACTTTTCTCCTAACACACCTAATTTTCCTAGCTTAATAACTTGTTCTGAATGCGGACCTTTTAGATGAGACGTCCGCCAATTTCCTATTATTTTTTTAGTACATGGTCAATAGTGCACACTCCATCTTTTGGAGCTGCCCTGAACAAAGCAATAACTTATTTTTGACTTTTCAAAAAAAAGTCACGTATGCATGTGCATAAAATGTGTAACAAAAACCAATTCAGTTATTCAAAAGAATCAATACGCGTGCAATGACATTGATAAAATAATTTTATTTTGTACCAACTAAATAAAAGGCATTGGCTCAATTATTGAAAAAATAAATAAAAGAAAAAAGAAGGCGTTGAAGAGGTTTGAAGAATCAGCATCGCTGCATGGGCGACTGAGTCAAACCAATTTGTAGTTGTTTTTGAGTTACACTATCGTTGCAGAATTCAAACCGTTGTTTCATCTAAGGCTCCGTCAAATTTTTGTTCACCTCATGCAAACAGAATCTCAGAAGTTTCGAATTAGCATCGTGAGAGCAACATATTGTAATTTTGACCCCTTTTTTTTTTATCTGAGTTCATTTTGACCCCCTTGATGATTATCGTTTGAAGTTTCCTTTGATTAATGTTTCACCACGTCAAGGCTTTGGGAGAAAAGTCAATTAAATGGGCAAAATTGGATACAAACCAAAAATCCAGTAGTGGTGATAATCGTGTGAAAAATGGTAAAGAGTGGTTGCAGTAGCGGCCTAATATCCAGGATATTCATACATAAAACTTGATATCTTTTATCGAACGTGGCAAACAGGCTTTTTTTTTTTTTTTTTTTTTACTAAAACAAAAACTTAAAAAGGAAAAAAGAAAATTAAATTCTTCTAAATAAGCACATTTTATGCTTTTAGGAAAAAAGAGAGAAAAGGGTACATTGAGTAATGGGCATGCTTGCGGCTCACAAGTTGTACAAGGCACTCAAATGTTTTTTTGCTTCCTAATCTAAAGTCCGACAACAAAGGAGAGAGGAGAAGAAAAGAAAGTAAAAGCAAAGGAAAAGTTTGAACACCTTGTTCTAAGAAGGCAAACAATACACGAGAGATTTGATTGTTGAACACGTTTTCAAGCTTAATGCTTTTTTTTTTATTTTTTATTTTCATAGTCAGGAATACACACTCGCTCAGAAAGAATCAACACTTATATAATAAATTAATGCATTCAAAGCTAAACAGTAACTAAATTATTTTGATTATAATTTAATTACAGACTAAGATTAATCAAAAGTTAGATCTACGGCCAGCTCGCGAGAGCCAACCCAGAAAGTAGAGGAAAAAACAGCGCTGAGAAAAAAAGGAGGCCTAAACCCAGCAAAATAGGAAGATAAATAGACTTAAACTATGAAAGCCTGATACTTCATATAATTTGGAATATCAAACTACTGTGTAGATTGAGCGGCCAAGCCTAGCCATGACTTGCCTTCTGCTGGCTTTGTTGGGGCAGCTTCAGGGCTGTCGGTTTGGTATGGCGCTCTGGCGCTGATTCTGTAAAACACAACGCGATTATAAGTTTTATGAGCTGGAAAAAATATCGAAGTGGCCCATTGAAGGACTTGAAATAGTAGAAGCAATCTGCTTCGACTCCTACCTGTCCTTTCTCTTCTCCAAGAATCGATGAAGCGAAGCTTTCCTAGCGATTGGTAGATCTGCAGTAGAAAAGAAAACAAACAATTAGAAACGTATAATTAATTGCAGTTCATTAATATGAAAAACAATTTAGCCAATCACAGGAAATTTACCGCAAACAATGGGTCTCGAGGGTGGTTGAATGGACTCCTGGATCACTTTGTTGCCAAAATTAGGAACAACACTCGGGCTTTGAGGAACAGAACTGCTGGACTCGATTGGGCTCTTCGGGACATGAGCCGGGAAGGTGTTGGCGTTGTTGCTCTTCGCCTGGTTGGGCGCATAAGCAGCGGTGGTCTGTCCACGGGAGCTTTCCTTGCTTGCCAAGAGCATGATTTCCTTTGCCTTCTCAGCGGGAAAGTCATTGAGGACAATAACTTGTCCACCATAAAAAATGGTCATTTGTGCTCTTTCGAGCTCTCCTGGGACAGGCTTGTTCAGACTGTTACATGTTAAAACCAACTTTAATCAGTACACACAAAAAGAATTCAGTTACAATACAATAAAAAGCTCTAAAAGCTACAACTTCCTAATTCTAGATGCAATAAATTTGTGGTGCATGAGACAATATCTAAGCATTAATTGCTCTTCTATATCAGCAACCCAACTGACAAAAAGAATTTTTTTTTTTTTTACTGTATGAAGATGTGTGGATAAATTGCTCAACAAACAAAAACCAAAAACTAGACGTACCCATAATCAGCCATCTTGGGAGTCTCTACTTCCGAAAGAGAGGAACTGAAACCGGATTGTTGCGGGAACAAGTTCATGAATTTGAGATCCCTAGGCGTTGCCGTGTTCCTGGATTTTTCTACAACTGGGAACAGATTCATTGTTGTCCCTGTCTGACGGTATGTCTCAGAGGTCCCTGTGAAAGAAACCGAAAAACGAATCAGATCCACAACTTGGGACTTAAAAATCCTACCAAAATTAACTCATACGTGGTAGATGAGAGACCAAGAGCAATTCTCAAAGAACTTTGAGGTGATTCTTAGCCACATGTTGATGAAATCTACGAATGATTTATAGCAGCAGAAACAGAGAATATTTTTTTCTAAATTTTCAATTTTCGATACATGAGAAAATAAGCAGTTTTGGACAAAGAACCCAAAAAGGAAAAAACGAAAATGAACGGAATTTATACAAATTCTCTGATTTAACTACTCTAACAACCAGAAACTCCCAAATTTGTACTAGCTTATTTATTCTATTAACCACGAATCTCAACAATTTTCTTCAATTACACACTAAAACAAGCAAAAATTCAAAAGATTCAAACCTAAAATTTCACTTTCCACCTACTTATACGCTTTTCCCAAAATTCCGAACCAAACAACCGAAACAAAATTCATCTTCAAATAAAAAAAAAAAATCAAAGAAGAAAAGAACAGAGAAAAGAAGAAAGAAAAGCTTTACCGGTTGGCTGGTCAGCAGTGCATGTCATCCCGAGGGTGAGATCTCCGAAGCTGCCTCTCTCCTTCAAGTACTGGCTCAGCATACTGCACTTCTGAGAGAAGCTCGGCTTCTCCGAGAACCTCCCGGAAATCTGACCGGAAACCTCTGCACTTCCCGACGACGCCGACATATCTCCGATCAAGTCCTTAAACCAAACCGAATCCTCAATTGAATCAAAGAAACTTCGAATCAAACACAAGCAAAAGAACCAAAAAGCTTTATCGATCTTCGTGCTCTGATGAAACTCGACCAACTCTGTATCTATATATCTACATACATATATGTATTCTATATATGTACTTCCATTTTCAAGCCTACTTCTTCTCTCTCTTTATTTTTTTATTTGATGTTTTCTTAATCGTATTAAGGACTCGAGTTAAAGCACGAGGAATATATGTGGTTTTTGTAAAGCCGCGGGTTCCGTTCCGTGCAGTTTCTCAGGTCTATTTAAAATAATATTTTAATCTGCACCTCTCAAACTCTCTGTCTCTGTCTTTCTCTCTCCGTTTGGTATTTCAAGCACGTGTTCTTTCATCTTGGCATTTTCCGTTAACTTAACGGCGGGACAAACTTCTGTTTGTTTTTTTATTTCGGTCCTCCGGTTTCGTACTATTTGTGGCTGTGCCCCGGGTTTGTTCCGTTTCAGGTTACCAAAAGCCGTACTAATCCGTAATTATATCTAGAAAAAGAGCGGTGGAGAAATATTCACCTAGTGAATGTATTATCATGTTGAATATTTTAGAAAATGTTATTTACTTTTATAAGTTTAAAAAAATTCTACTTACTGCAATTTTGAAAAAAAAAATTGTTATAATTAGAAGAGCTTTGCGGGAAGATAGAAGTTTATCGGTGTTAATTACTGTTAATTACGTAATTATATTTTTATTTTTAACTATTTTAATTTATTTTTTAAAAAAAATTATAAAGATATTCTTTTTATTTACAATATTTAATTCAATTTTGTCCATTGGAATAGAAAAATATAAGTAAAATAACATAATTATCCTTAAACAGTTATAAAAAATATGTTATAGATTTAAAAATATAAAAAATCTCAAAACAAAACATCAAATTTTAAATAAAAGATCTTAAGTTTTATAGCTTTTTAAATATTAAGAGATATTTTTTAAAAAAATTTCTTAAGAGAAAAAATATATTGCCTTAACAAATTCAATCTCGTTAAGGGTATTTTTATCTATCTGTGTGTTTTTATGTCTAAAAATTTTACGAGTGATAAAATTGAAACAAATTTTTTAAATTCAAAAAATATCTTTTGTAGTTTCTTAAAATAAACTAATAAATTAAAAAATAAATTAAAATAAGATACATAATTATATAATTAACCCACGTTTATTACTCATTAGAGCAACAAAAAGCTAATGCGAATGCGAATGCAAAATGTATAATAATGCAACGCAACTCTTTTCGTTGATAGTTCTAAAATGAACTAATAATGTCAAATACTTTCAATGTCATGTGTACTCATTTGTGGACTAAATTCACGTTGTTGAATTGGTCACACTACAGCCAAAAAAGAAAACTTCAAAGCAAAAAGAAAAAGGTTGAAATGGTCATAATAACTATTGGGTTGAGATTTTAGATATTTTATGTTGCCGAAAAAAAATCAACTAATAGGTCGGATAGATGCTTTACTACTGATATAATACCACCATTACCCATTTTCTTTTATTATTTATTTTTCCATTTTTAATATAAATGAATTACAATACAAATCCATTTCAATGGCCTTTTTTGTGTTCAAATGTTCCAAATCCAACAATAAATTAATGTATAATAAATTGATTTATTTCATCATAATTAAACTAGAAATTGCATTTTAAAACAAGTTGTAATTTTTTGTTCTATTTTCTAGTTCTATTAGATATTTTTCAGACTAAATTTTGACTACTTGCCTGTTTATAGTATTTAGTTTCTATTAATGTGGTGAGGTTGTTAAATTTGGATAAGAAAATGTGATAAAAAAAATCTGAACAGAAAATCTAATTTCAGTTGCAAGATAATCGTTTGTTTTTTTTTTTTAACGTGTAAGATAATCTAGTCTTCATCACTGTATAAATGCATTAGTTTCAACGTTCAACCTTATCATGACCTATTTCGTAGGAATGTGAATTTCTTTTGTCAAAAGTGCAGTGTCATTATTTAAAAATTATCTATTTCATATGTATTATAGCCCCTTTATTCACGGATTTGAACAGTTATTTAAACCTATGAAATAAACTGGCAGAATTTTTGGGCACGGCCATCCAATGATCTACAATTACCTGAAATTTTGAAATTAATCCTGAAAAATTCAAATTGTAAAGAAAGTGAATGATTACTAGTAGATATTTGATAGATGGTTAAAATTGTTAATTAAAACTGTTTTTATTATAACAAATAAGAGTTTTATAATGCAATAATTTTTTTTATTGTTGCTGTAATATGTGAAATTTTTTTGTTATTTATAATTAAAAATAGTCTAAATTAACTTGTTAAATAGGCTATAAGCTATAGAAAGGAAAGAAAAGAACATGAAATTAGTATGGTGTTTAAATAAACATCATGTACACTTATTCATCTAGACATATCCACACGAACCGTACACGGGAAAAGAAAACGGCGTTAAGTGACGGTTTTGGTGGGTTGTTCTACGTGCCGACCTGCAGGTGAGCACTAAGACCAAGGTGCTGGCCACCCACTCTTTTTTTATATAGAAACATTATAATATAAATTTTATTTTAACAATTTTTTTAAAGCAAAGCGGCAAAAGCACGTTCTCTCAACCAATACGATCTGAACACGTATTCTCCCTCGCAAGTGGCAATGCCTCGTGGGGAAGGCTAATCCTTTCCCGTTGCCCACAAAGAGAGAGAGACAGCGAAGGAGAGAGAAAGAGGGGCAAGTTGGAAAACGAAAGGAAAAACGAATCTGATGTTTTTCCTTTCACGTATTAATGTTGTGCCATATTTGTGTCAATTTGTTACACCAATTAGGAAGTTTGAGGCATTCATTTTTCTCATTTTTTTTTTCCCACATTTTTTGCAACCCAACAAACTTTGTACAACAAAAAGGCAATGCCTTGACTTCACCTATTATAAAGATTTTTTTTTCCCTAATAGTTTGATCCGTGCCATTTGAAGATATTTTTTTGAAACACGTTATATTTTGTTTTACCCGGAAAAAGGGGGAATTTCTTTTGGATACAAGTGAAATTATCACTACATTATTGGTCTGTTTAGTTTAAGGACTTGGATTTAATGTTTGAATACCAATCCAAATTCATGTTTTGATGCCCATAAAATTATGGGGTTGAAACCCCATTTAAGTCTAATCCAAATTTCAATTCCAAACAATTCATTCAAAATTTCCTAAACCTCAAACTCACATTTTAAAACTAACTTAAACCCCAATTTGAATGTGGTTGTGGGCATAAATCAGACCCTCAAACCAAATTGGTCATGTTTACCTGCAATTATCCATTATAAAATATTTTATTATCGTCGTAAAAGTGTTGCCTTTTTTTGAAATAACATAGACAAGAAGACCTATTTTGAATGGCTTAAAAAAAGTTATTTTGGCATATTTACTCCAAAAATTATTTTTTGACATGTTTGGATATACATATAAAAAATACTTTTTAACTTTTATAAGCACTTGTGATATAAGCCAACTATTTGATGTTTATAAAAAATTATGTATAAAAAGCTTTTTTATTTATCTATTTATTTAAGAACAACAAATTAAAAGTCCTATTCATATCCTTCAATGCACTGCTTTTCACCAATAATAGTTTTTCATTTATTTAAGCAAACATTTTCAAAGGCTCTTTGAATTCAAAATGCATTTTTTATGCACCATCCTAAAAGCACAAGTTATTTCAAAAAAACGCATAAAAGTGCTATTTTTTTATGAGTTCATGGTATTGGCTTTTGTTGGAATGTAAAACTGCTAAAGAATAAATGGAATGTTTCAAAATATTTAACTAAATAATATATTTACGGTGTAATTAATTTATACATCTTACATATGGTGTAAATTTACTATATATATTAAATATTTTAAAATATGTTATTTAAAAAATTAACAAAAATTTGCATGTTTGGAAAATGGGTGTGTTTTGTTGACGGAATCAACCTAGAGATTCATCAACAAAAAGACACCAACCGAGAGATAAATTTGGGACTTCAAGGATTTTATGATAATTTCATAATTTAGGCTTTTTTATTTTCCTTGAGTGAAAAAGAAAAAAGTAAAGTAGAGGAGGGGTTTCAAATCCGCGTGGAAAACGCGGAAGGAAAGGGAAAGAGAGAGAGGATGGTTGGCATACTGCGCAAGTGGACATGCGCAACACACAGCCCGTTGCAACACGTGGCAGAATCATACGGGATCGATTGAGGGACGGTATTTATCTCGTGATGGTAACTTGGTGGGCCCACCCTGCTCTTCCCATGGTTTTCTTTTTTTTGGTCAAATAAACAAAACAGAAAGCGGGTTTTCGATGGGTCCCGCATGCGTGTGAGCGCCAAACAATAATAAAAAAAATAAAAATAAATAAAATAAAATGAAAAATAAAAAAAAATGTTGTGCTGTTTTGCAATACGACTTTTCAAGCTCACGGGTGACTCACAGTCACCTATGTGTTTCCTTTTTTTATTTTTTATTTTTTCACCTTTGTTTCCGCCACGTGATCTGCGCATCTATACTCTAGGCCCCCTAGTTGGCGCTCCTTCAATATAGCCCCTTTACTTCTCAGAATTTACAAAAACTTAACCTTAGAAACCAACGGTATTCTCATCTTGCCGGGTGCTTTTCTTTTTTCATTTTTATTTTTTAAATAATAATTGAGGTGTATTAGAGAATAATTGAAATTGCATTGAAACTATGCATTATATCAACGAGATTTATATTGTAATAAATTTTTGTTTTATATTTTAACATATAAGATCTTTGCATTATTTAAGGCCATCTTAAATATTTAAGTTCAAATAATTAAAAGAAGGTTTGTATTTGAGAAAGGCAAAAAAATAAAATAATAAAAAAAACAAAAAGAAACCAAAGATTTCATGGGGTGGAATAATGTGCCTACATTGGGAGATTAACAGCAGAGAGAAAATTCATTATAACGAGCATTACTAATGGGTTCTATATAAATGCAAATTAGAAGCACATAATCAGATAAATTACCGCACCATCATATTTCTAAATCAAGAGTTTTTTTAATATGAAAATCAATACAAATAGACGTAAGTTGCTATTGATTTTATTTCTTTTTGATTTTCTATGAAAATAAAAACTAAGGCCAAGAATGACAGAAGACAACAATTGTTGAGGATGCATGGACGCAAATCGTCGAGGGAGCGCAAAAATGCCAGTCGTCAAGGGGGTGCAACGACGCGGGGACGCCAATCGTCAAGGGAGGTCAAAAAGAAAGCATTGATAATAGTTGTCAAGAGACACATTGATGACAGTCGTCATAGGAGAGCACAAGGCAACATGGACGACAACCGTTGCTCTCAACGCAGGAAAATGACGACAATCATTAAGGGATAGGGAACATGGCTCTAATAGCATATTAGAAATTAAACTAAATAAAAAAGGGAACATGGCTTCACAAGATTAAAGACACATTTCTATATTTTTAAATAGAGGCATTCATTTAAAGTCTCTTTGAAAGAGCTTGTTAATAAGTTACATTTTGGGACTGAATGCAAGCTTTTCTCAAGGTCAAAGTATTCCTAGAAAACTAACCAAACAACCACATAACTAACTTTTAGATTCAAAAGCCAAAAACAACTTTAGAAAGCAAAGCCATTCAAGTTCATATTGCAACAAGATATATGATTGTACTGTCATTAGATTCTAACTTCCAAAAAGGGTTTACACACACACATATAATATAAAATATATTTAAAGTCGGATGGCTTGTATGGCTGTCTTAGAAAATAGTCTGAGTGGGAGAAATAGAACAGTGTTCTTTGTTGATGCTTGTGATCGACACAACACTAGGGGCACATGGTGATTGGGTTTATTGTTTTGTTTGGCTCCACCTAGTCTTGTTAGATCTGTAAGAGAAGAGGATACCTCAGAGTAAGGGGACACCGGTGTGGTATCTACTAAGAGTACTCTGATGCTCAAGTCAATAGACTAGTCAGGGGGGCCAAGGGGAGAAATAGAGTAGGTTAAGGAAAAATGTACCTACCTTTGGGGTAGAGTTAATACTCCTATTGATAGAGTTTAGCTTGGATCTAAATTTGAACCGACTTTGGTGCATGACTAGGGTGTATAAGTGTACAAGGCCCTTGGGCTAAGTGACAAGTGTCAAAATCTTAAAGGTAAGATGCTCCCCGAAGGGTGAATATTGACCCAAGTTAGGTGGTGTCCTGGTCGGATTGATCCTGATCAAAACTTAGTTAGACGAATGGTCGGATCCCAGTTAGGCATGTAGTCGGATCCCGGCCAGATCTTTGGTTAGGCTTATGGTTAGATCCTAGTCAGATCCTAGTTAAACATGTAGTCGAGTCCCAGTTTGACCTTGGTTGGAATTGTTTGGCTGCTTTCTCGTCCTATTTTTTTGGATTGGCCTTCTCGGCTCTCTTAGATTGGGCTTCTTAGCTTGTTTGGTGGCCTTCTTGATCTATTTTGTAGCCTTCTAGGATTGTACTTCTCGCCATACTTAATGTCCTTCTCGAATTGACCTTCTAGGCTTATTTAGTGGCCTTCTCAGATCAACCTTCTTGGCCTACTTGGTGGCTATTCGAGTGTAAAAGTGTAAGTTTGATATAACCTCAAGTATAAGGTTGTCCAAGCAATAAAACTCAATGATTCCAAGGTCGATCTCATAGGAAAAAGGTATTACAAAGGTCCATTATATCATTTATATTAATTTTAGTTGAAAATTTTGAGGCTAAAAGTTAATCATTTATAATTTATTTATAATATTTATACATTTTCTTATTTTTTCCATTTTTAGATTTTTTGTATGATTTTTTGAACTTCAACAACAAGAAATGTGACTTCAATTGGAATGGTAAAAGAAATTTTAATATTAAGAAATTTAACTTAATTAGGTGGAAGATACAACTTTAATAATAAGTGTAAT
This sequence comes from Artocarpus hirsutus, assembly GCA_946598075.1. NCBI lineage: Eukaryota > Viridiplantae > Streptophyta > Magnoliopsida > Rosales > Moraceae > Artocarpus > Artocarpus hirsutus. Next base: position 35,264 of record CAMOHE010052355.1, on the reverse strand, counting down.
TTTAACTTAGAAGAAACAACAATTGTAACAATACTGAGGATTAAAAGTTAAATTCTGGCAATTAACTTAAATATGTTTTAGTTCTTTTAAAAAATCATTTGTTAAAATGGTTTAAGTATGCATTATGTCATCTTTTGTCTATAATGTGCCAATTCATGTCTATAATATGTCAAAAACTATTTTTTAACAAATAAGTATGATTTCAAAATTAATTAACTAAAATTACCAACAAAAATTGCAATTAAACATTTACCATGTTATTCTCAACTTTTGTCTACAATAAATCTAAACTTAATTTTGCAAAAGTTTTAACTAAGTTAACATAAAAATCATAAGTTTTCTAGATTTTGACATTATAACAACTTAAAAACTTTGAAAAACTAAAAATATTTACCTTAATTTTGTCAAAATTTCCCCCTCTCTTCTTAGCAAAAAGGAAATTTAAAAAGACATTTTAAAAGTAAAAAATATACATAATTTTCTAAGCATAACTATTTTACAACATAAAAACTAGAAATATTTTACAAAAGCATAAAACTAGAACTAAGAGAAAACTAAACTAAGAAGAGAGAAAGGAAGAGAATTAACTCCAAATTATGGAGAAAAGGGGTGAATTACAATGTATAGAAAGGGTATTTATAATAGAAGAAAATATACTATTTACATGATTTTTTACATTTTTATTCATTTGTTTATTATTTATATTATTTTATTTGGATAATTTTGATGCAAAATGACTAGGGTGGCGAAATGAGAGATTTGGGATTTTTGGAATGAAAATTATATTTTATTTAACCAATTTTGATCTGATTTTGTTTTATCTTTTTTAAAAATTTGTTCTTTTTTTTTTTTTTTGTAAATGCTATAATTAAAGGATTTAACAAGAAATATGAATACAAAATGATTGATTTTAACATTAAGAAATATAAATTTTCACAGTCTCATTAGTGGCTTCTTGTATCGATATTCTCGGCCTATTCGGAGGCCTTTTGGAATTGGTCTTTTTAGCCTACTTTGTGGCCTTTTTGGATTGGTCTTGTTGGCTTTCTCGAATTAATCTTCTTGGCCTTCTTAGTCAACCGCCTGGTTCAAAGGTGGTTCGGGTTTCGTAGGGTCTTTTCATAATGAAAAACTCGCCCAGAACATTCCTAACTAGAAGATCAGTGCATTTTTGTGTCTATGGCCTCTAAGTTTATTCTATAAGCCCATTGTTGTACGTTTTGTTCAAGTTGGGGTTCACCTCATCATATAGGGTTTCGTCGGTGGTCGCTTGAGGCATTTTGGAGCTTGTTGGTCTTTGTCTCAGCCTATCCTTTGAAGGTTTTGGTCCGTATCTTGTTTGTTTAGTATTTGTTGTGTTTTTTTGTTCGCATGATTTGCATCTTTTATGTATTTATTTATTTATTTAATTGTAGCTTGGTGTTATAGGTATCTTGAAATTATCAATCAATTAGATTTTTCTGTAGATTACAAAAGGATTGATTAAAGAGCCGTGCATGTGCTCGATATATATATATGATGCACTTTGTAGGTGTTTTTCCTTTGTGGAGCTCCATACAAGTTATTTCACTTTTACTTTTTAAGTGCTCTATTTGAGTTTACCTTAAGCAAAGCTGATGTCGTGTTTCCTAGAGGTAGAAGGCTGCGTGTGGATCGACACTTCTTACGCATTGAAATATATGAGCAGTTTCAAAATATATATATATATATATTAATATATTTTTTAAAAAGTTTAATTAAACTGCTTATCATCTAGCATTTGAACACGTGAACAATTGATAATTATTTTGCGCGTGTTTCCAAAGTTAGAGACACACAGAAATTTAATATTCGCCACCCAAGCGAAAAAACAATTCACTACTCGCCATTTCACCTTAGAAGCTCCGAGAAATATATAAATATATATTTATATTATTGATTCGCGTGAATTTTTCTCTGGCCTTACTTGTTCAAAAAAAAAAAAAAAATCTCTTCCCTTACGTCTGAATTCATTTACTTTCAGTTTTTGTTTGGTTTTTTTTATGTATGTATAATATTCAATATCTCAGGTTCTAAGCTAACCATATTTTCCCTCCTTTGACTCTGTCAGCTTTGCTACAGAACCGGAAACACCATTTTGATCTTTCTAAAGCAGCATCAGAGATTTATTTGAGGGTGTTTTTTCTCCTGTTGTCCTGCATCTGTAAAGGTAATACTATTGATTTTTAGAAAGGGTGGTGGGAACTGTTGGTTAGAACTACTTTTACTATAGCATATGAAAGCTTAATACTGTAGCGATTTATTTTTTTATTTTTTATTTTTATTTTTATTTTTATTATTATTTTTTACTATAGTATGTAAAAGCGTTTCACTATTTATAACTAAAAAAGTGGTGGGAACTACGATTTTTATCAACTATCCAAACACGCAGTATTGTTTGCAAATGTGTAAAATAATAATATACTAAGCAATATATATCTTTTTTCGGTCAATAGTCAATAGAAGACTTTAACTAATGTAATAATTAAACTACCCTTAAGAAGAACAAACAAATACAAAATATTCAATAATTATAAAAACAAAAAAAAAAAAACTAAAAGAAATCATCTCGTTTTTATTTGTTTAATTTTTAGGTTTTTTAAAATTTTCTATTTTTTTTATAATTTCTTCTCTTTAGGATATTTTTGTAACATTTTTGTTAAAAAAAGACAGGTGTTCATCAATAAAAGTATACAATCTGCCTATCAATGCAATCTATATATATTTGATGATAGTAGTGGAGTCATAACTTTTTGTCAGGGCACTATGCAAAAAATTAGTGATAATTTTTTTTTATGTAAATATAGTTATATGTTTTGATTATAAAATGAGGGTAGAAACTATAATATTTTTTAAAAAGGTGACACAACAATATATATTTCAAGTTTTTAGTTGGAGTATTAAAATTTTTCCTATAAAACAAAGATACAACTAAATTTTTTAAAAAACTTTTAGGGTCAAAAATTAACACTCAACACTAAGTGGGGGTATGTCCACTCAACACTAAGTGGCGGATTTGATGAAACCTCAGAGAAAAAAATTAAAGAAAGAAAAAAAAAATTAGAGAGGCTAAGAAAACAAAAGCAAATAAAACAAAAATATCTAGTCCTTAACCTATATTGGTAAAACCACAAGCATCAAAACCAAGCTCTCTGAAAACAAAGCAACAATTTGATGCTAGCAAGAATGTACTTTTGAAAGAACCTTAAAATGTAGGGCATAAAAGGTGAAAAAAAAATTCTGAATTTCTAAATTTGATGACAGTATATATCCAAATTATAAAGCTGGCTAATGCAAATTGACTTCAACGATATTAGGATTGTCATTGTCGTTGCTGATATTCTCTACATTCAGCCATAAATTTCTTGTCGTCGCTGCTACACCACTGATCAAAGTCTAATAATTTCTTTAAGTGCTTTAATACATTGTTCATAAGAACATTTTATCTCTTTCACAAAAAAAAAACCCTAACATTTCATTTGGTGCATGGGGTCATGAATGGTATGGTTTAGAACTTTATAGTGTGAGTTTTAAACTATATGGTTTGAACGGTGGTTTTGAATTAACGTTTGGAATGTAAGGATTTAAAACGAGAATAAAACATTTCATCAAGTTTAAAACGAAAACTGGTGTTCGAAAAACTACGGTTTATGAAAGAAAACGAGAATAAGAATGGTTTTTACGATAGAAAATAATTCAAACCGTGTAAACTTGAGGGGGGCAAAGTTTTGATTATGGTGGTTTTGGTATGTTTAAAACTAATTTTTTGGTTTGAACTGGCCTTAGTTATTACTCCATCAAATGCCAGTTTAAGCCGTCTCTATGGTTTAAACCACTTTAAACCCATGCACTAAATGCCATGTTAATTTTGTCTCCAAAGTTTTATGATTAGGGTTGCTTTATTTTTTCTGGCTACAATTTTATGATTAGATTATAAGTTGTTTGACAAACTGTGTTTGAACTATAAATTGAAATGCAAACATAGTTTACTACAATGTTTTCTCTCACAAAATTTGAAATCAAACTGTATTTGTCAAACGGTGTATTAATTGTTGAATTTGAGCAGCATTTTTATAAGGTTGCAATCTCAGAAAAAGATCTACTGAGGACCACCTTGATATTTTTAGGCAGCAAAAGCCAGACTAGGAGATATATTGGTTACGTGCTTATTGTTTGTGGCTATTGGTATGATACGAAGGGGTCAAATGGAAAAGTACCTCACTGGTGGACTCCAAAATGAGAAAGGAGTTTATTATTAATGTTGTCGAAATATATATAGAATGTCACATGCCTTGTTTTTTGATAATTGTACGGCGAAAGGGCCATTGCTAAACACATTATTAGAAAAATTTAAAAAAGGACCAGTTGTCTGAGAAGATTCTTTTAGGTTTAGAAGTGGAGTAATTTTCTGGTCCATATACATGGGCCACCCGCGTAGCTCTTCAAGATTACTACTGCTTTCACGTGAATCATAAGTGGCTTTGGTTCGTGTATTCATGGCCACCATATGTGAACCACTAATCATATTCTATTGCAATATTGACAGGCGGTTTAATGGTTGACCTAATACAATTTGAAGTCCATGATTCAGAAAAGATCTAATCCAATTCTACTCGAAAGAGGGGCCAATTTTTGCTTTTCTCATCACCTACCTAATACTGTGTAACATATTAACCAGGCAGTCTCAAAATGTAGTTGTAGAGTATCGAATTCTTAGCGCAACGTAAAAGGGAATAAGAAAAAGCATCATTAGTGCTACCCCAACCGTTGGTGGTAAACTACTAGTATATGTTACATCTTCATAGCCCTCAGCCCCCTAATATAATAGACCAAATGATATGATAACCAAAAAAGGGGGAAAAAAATTGATCACAAGGAAATTAAATATACTAGCCTTATTGGTTTTTTTGAAATCATGGGCAGCTAATGGAAAAGATTTTCTTATTGTCGCATGTATTTGTAATGTGAACAGGCGTTTTTAGTATCTTAAAAGAAAACAAATCATGTCTAATCCCCCTAGCGTTTGGTCGGCTTAGTTTTACAGAAAGCAATGGGAAGATAAAACAATATATATGTACATATAAATATATGTGTGTGTATATATATAATATCAACATTTTATATATAGCTTTTGTGAATGTTTGTTTTTGAAGCTTCAAGTGTTATGTACATGACCACCTCCATTTTGTGGACCCAAAATGTGAATATCAAAATGATTGGGGTATTTGGAACAATCAGTATATGGAAGACAATAATTGTCAATATTTAATGTGAATAATACAGAGAGCCAATGTAAAAAGAATTTTATCAAACAAGTTTCTACATCTCATCGTTTCCCTGATTGTATCTTTCTCATAATTAGTGCTTCTACAGTGAGCTGCCCGTGAAGATTTCAATAGTGTGAATTGCAAGTATATTGTTTTACAACTCTATTAACGACTCTAATTTTGCCTTCATGATTGCTTAAGGCCCTTTTGTTTAAATTTTAAAAAAAAAAAAAAAGATGAACAACTCCATTATTGAATTTGAACATCCTATCCTACCACGCGGGTTCTGAACACATGAATGTGAAATGACATGGACTCATGCAATAAGTTATATCACACAATGAACAATAAGTTGAGCCGTTTTAGTAACAGTAATGAGAAATTAAGAATTAGGGTGTGTTAGACAATATTAGTTTAAACCAATAGTTTAAACTATTTTAGTTACTCACGAGAGTTTTATATTATAGTTCATTTTTGTTTTATACAGCAGTATTTGAGAGTTTTACACTGTAGCATTTTAAACCATTAGTTTGAACCAATGTTGCCAAACACACTCTTAATATGGTGCCCATATGCCCCTCCTCCAACAGTAACTTGGTAAATCTACTGAGATCACAGGCCAAAGAAAAAATAAACTTCCTTTATGTTTCTATCATTTTGTGTTCAATGAATACAAAGTCACATCAGTTCAAGTCATATTTGACATGTTAATAAGAGGTATAATTTCAGCCTTAGCACATATAATGTGAATCGATTCCTAAGTGTTAGGCAAAAAAACGCTGATAGGTCCTTGCTGGTACGCCATCACCACATGTAGTACATGCGTGATAAGGAAGTTGTTAATGGTGCATAAGAGCTAATCATCGCACAGGATGGAACATGGCAATGTGCACAGAAACTTGAAACTCAGTTAGAAAGTAGTAAACATCTCCATTTAGGTTAAAATCCACCAGTTTTCTCATGAATCATTTTCCCATTCAATTACCGTAAGTTATACCATGTGAAAAAATCCATTTTATGACCACAAACTAATTTATCTATGAAATCTTTTTTCTTATTTTTCTAAAATTCACCTTGTTACAGTTCTAGAAGGGGGAGAATTCCTCGGCAAAATATGAAAAATACCGAAAAATAAAATACAACCTTAACCGCCGTATATTTACCATAAGTTCTTTCAATTTTTGTCGAGGTTAAATCAAAATTGTTATCAGGAACATTTAGTGATCAATTCAAATGTCACTTAAAGTGCAACAGAAGAATGTTAAATCTGTGACAGTCCTTGGCGACTCATTGATTGGGCGGCGTGTGGGGCGGTACGGATGATTGTTTTGTCTAATTTTGTGGCCACACCCACGAGGGCTTTGGCGTTGTTCTGTGCCTCCCACCATTCAACTCCCATGTTACTTAGTAATTATACCACTAGGGTACTAATATATCCACTTGACGTCTGCGACAAGCCCACAAAGCCAATAATATCTTCCATCTTTTCCATTAATTACCTCATCTCACTAATGAATTTTTGTCTATTTTGCTTCTAGTGCATTGCCTTACACTGATGCGTATATTTTTACCATCAAGTATGATCAAAATAAAAAAAATATATATGTTAAAAAATTCTAAAACATATTTTTTGTTGAATAAAAAAGAGAATCAAGTGGTGTATCTTATGTCTCTATTTTTTTGACACATTGACAGTCTTAGGAACCACCGAAGAGCGAAAGAGGTCCACCATTGAAAAATAGAGTTCTATGAATGGTATATTTTTTCGGTTGCTAGTCGATCTTAGAGATCTTGTAAAAATAATATGGCAATTTTTTGTAGGGATCAAAAAAAATATTCACTATTTTTGACCATCAGATCTAAAAAAATAGTTTTGATTTAAATTTAACGGTTTTAAAATACATACCATCGATAGAAACAAGTCCCCAAATAATATCGGGAAACTTTTCTCCACATTGAATCCACGTTCCTTTTTTGAGATCATAAGTTATCACAGATTGATTGATCAACTGATCATAAATCAATTGACTATTTCCCTCTCTGATTCTTCACTACATTTTGGGTTGGCGGTCTCAGAACGTGGACAATATGAACCACAAGGCTAAACCAGAAAAATGGATTTTGGTCTCTTCAATTAATTGTTTGCCTTGCTGGCTTGGGGTTCTAACGAACATACATCTTTGTAAAACGACAGCTCAGGCAAGGAAGTACAGATTTTCTGCAAGTAATATTTTGCAGATTAAACAAAAAAAAAGATCACATGAGTACAGAACAGAGATTGTGGTCCAAAAGATTTGCCACAAAAAATAAAATAAATGTCACATTGGAATATCAATTTCATCATCAAACTACCAAATAAATTCACTTGTTACGTCCATATTTGGTCCACTCAATTATAGAGGATGAGATTTCAATTCAATTTTTTGCACCATTCACCATGGGCCAGGAGATGTCCATCCATATTCAGTCCTGAGCCCGTGATTAGCAGTTTATGGTCATGCTTTCTATATGAAAGGATCAATCTTGTAGACCCCGTGCTCTTGCATATTCTCTAGAATATACTATTTCAGCCGAGTCCTAAAATCACTTGTTTTAAGAAATATCATTTTAAGCCCAATTAGATACTATTCCAGCCCAGTCCTAAATCGTTTATATTAACCCCATGTTTGACAGAATGGTAGGAACAACGATTCCCACCACAAACTCAGTTATGAATAGTATAAAGCTCTCATATACTACAGTAACAATAAAAACAAAATTACTACGGTGTAAAGCTCTCACATGTTACAGTAAAAGTAGTTCTAATCACTGATTTCCACTATCATTTCAAACACCCTTTAAGAAATATCATTTTAAACTCGACGGAGCAACCGTCTTGTCACTAACATTATGTAAGAGACAAGACAGTAGGTTAAATAACATTGCTCTTCTGAATCTAGTAGAAGCATATAGAGATTTGAAGTTTTAGGTAAATGCACACTAAAAAAAAGGGGGGGTGGGAGAAAGTAGATTAGGCCTATCCCATGTTAAATTTCTTGGTCATTCATTAGATAATTTGATATGATGATAAAGCTTCCTAGATCAATGGTTTCAAAAGTGGTCTTTAGAAGTATTTTTAGGGTAAGCTTGGTAGGAAGATGGGACAGTATGATGAATGGATCGATTTGGAAGGACAGATAGTGTGACTTGTGAGAAATGAAGGGAACTTTATTGTTTAATAATCTTTCATATTGTTTGATAAGAAGAGTATTGAACGAATTGATAAATATTGATTTACCTAATTGTTATTAGTGTATTTAGAAAATTAGTTAAAAATAATATACTATAGCATATGAAAGCTTTATATTGTAGCTTATTTTTGCTTTTATACTAGTTAGAACGACGTTGTCGAATAAAACATATGTATTGTTCATTTTATCATTTGTTAATAATTTTTTTAAAGGGTAGAGTAGTCTTCTTAGCTTGAATTTGAGTGGCTTTTTCAGAGTTCTTTTAATGGAAGGATTAAAGTTTGTAGACGCCAAAACACTTCATCCCTCTATCTCTCTCTCCTATCCTCTCGTCCCTCAAATTAAACAAAAAAGTCCCCTAATCTATATTCACCTCTCTCTCTCTCTCTCTCTCCTTCCATCTCCAGCAAAACTATCGCATTGACTTGGATAAAAAAACATGTCAAGTTGTTTGGAATTTTAGATAATTTTTTATTTGTGTTTTACATCATCACATTAATTACGAAAAGAAAAAGTGGAGTAATAAAAAAAGTAATCTCTTACATTTTTTATTATTAAAAAAACAGCTTTTTATATCCGGGTAATGCAAGTTGATCATTTAAATTGGAGACAGTGTTGCACATTCACTCTTAACTCGTTGCTCGAAATAAGAAAAATTCATTTAAATTTCGATAATATTACCCGTAAAAAATGGGACCAAACCATGAATTAAATTGACATTGAAGACCATGAATTAAATTGACATTTAAGTGTTTAGCCCTAACCCAAGCACCAAACATTTCTTTGTGTATCCAATAGGGGTGAACAACGGGTGGTTTTGCGGTTTTGGGCGGGTGCGGGTCGGTTTTTTTAAATGGCGGGTTGACGATTAATCAACCCATAGACCGCCCATGAAATGACGGGCGGTTTCGATTTAGGTGCGGGCGGGTGCGTCGGGTTAGGTCTTTACTAATGTACAATGTAATTTTTTGAGCTTTTTTTTATTAAAAAAAGTGAAGAAAATTTGTAGAAAATATAAGATGATAATGTATGAAGCATTCCCAACAACAACCAAGTTTGATGCCTAAAGACAATGACCATATTCCCTAAAAACAATGACAATTTATAGAAGTAATTCAAAGGAATAGGATATGAAGAATCTCTAATCCCAGTTATATATCCACTCTCACAATTTACCAAAAAGGCAAATAAAATAAAAAATTAAGAAAGAGAAGAAGAAGAGGAAGTGATCTAAAAGAAAATTGTTGGTGAAAATAAAAAATAGTAATGAAGCAGGTACGCGATGAAGTCCAAAGGGCAACAAAAAACATAAGATCGAAGCAAAAGACAAGCTAAAAATAAAAAGTAAATGGTAATACTATTTTTTGGGAAATAACAATAGTAAACTGAAAGCAATTATAGTTTATGGAGAGCAAACTATAATGAAGAGGAATGAAGTGCGCAAATGTTAGTTTTGAACACAAGTAGTACAGATCAAAGACTTGAACGGAAGATGACTTTGAAGTTTGATCACAAAAATTATAATAATAATAATATATTGGGAGGGAAGTTTGAATGTGAATAGAAGAAAGGGGGGAAATTTGAGGGTGAAAACGGTGAAATCAATTGTTTAGTTTAGGGTAAAATAAAAGAACTTGAGGAGGGGTTTAGATTAGGATTTTTTTTTTTTTTTTTTTAAGAATTAGGCGGGCGGGTTCGGTTTGAACCCGCCTCCTAAAATTTTAAACCGTACCCGCCCGCCAACATATGCGGGTGGGCGGGTTGAACCCGCCAATGGGACGGTTATTGACATAGACCCCTTTTTCTCGGGTGGGCCAAGGGTGGGCGCGGGCGGCCGACGGTTGCGGGGCAGTTTTTGTGCAGCCCTATTATCCAAACACTACCACTAGACTTTCCTCTAGCTAATTTGACCAAATTTATCATTTAAGAAGTGCAAGAGTAATGTTGTTCTAAGTATCAAACCATTCTTAGTTGGGGATGAGTTGTAAGTACATCTTTATTCTTATTAGTCTTTCAATGAAAAACACATGTTCCATTTGATAATATTCTATTTCAAGCGGACCACGATTTTAAGTTAAAAGTGTAATATATACTTTTAGGCGGATCAAGTATTAAAGGATCAAGTTGTTATACGTAAAAATAAAAGTTAATTGTTTGTTAAAAATAAAAAGTTTAGTTTTATGAAAAATACCAAAGCACGTGACTCGGTCTTAAAAAATACAATTCGATATAACCTCAAGTATAAGATTCTTCAAGTAATAAAACTCAGTAAATCCGAGGGCGAACCTACTGGGAAAGATTTTGTTAAGTTTCTGTTTATTTATAATATTAACTTTTTATTCATTTTTAAAGCTAAAAAATATAGGATTAATATTTATTATTTACAAAATATATTAAAAATATTTTACACATTTTTACAGCTTTTTTCATTTTTAGATTTTTGTTATTTTGGAATTTCAATAATAAGAAATGCATCACAAATATTAAAATTGAATTTTAACAATACATGCAATTAATTTTAAATAACAATAATGACACTAATAAGAACAAATTAAAAGAGATTAAATAGTAATTATAACAGAGTTAAGGTTCAAAGGTTCCGTTCTAGCAATTAACTTAAATATGTTTTAGTTTTTTCAATTATTTATTAATTTGTTTAAGAATATATTATGTCATCTTATGTTGACAATAAATCAAGCATTACCAAGCATTTACTATGTCATTTCATGTTTATAATGCAGAAAAAATTCAACTTAATAAATGGGTAAAATTTTAGCATTACTTAACTAAAATAATAAGTGAAGCATTTACCAAGTCATTCTTTGTCTATAGCTAATTTAGGTTCTCCCAAGCCTTATTCGTGCGAATACATATCGTCGAAAAAATTAAAACCAGAATTTGACAGAGTTTTAGCTAAGAAAATACTAAAAACCTAAGTTTTCTAGAAAATATTTTGACATTATAACTATTTTAGAAAACCAAGAAAAACTAAAATATTTAAAGTGATTTTACCAAAGTTTTCCTATCTCACTTTAGCTAAAAAAGAAAATTAAAAAACATATCTAAAATAAAATACTAGAAATATTATTGAGCATAATTTTTATAACATAATCGCAGAAATATTTTATAAAAACTAAAATTAAAAACTAAACTAAAAACTTAAGTAGTAACTTTTTTACACTAGGGGGATTACCTGGCCTTAGTATTTATATAATTTAAAAATCTATTGTTCATAGTTTTTTTACAATTTGTTCTACTATTTATTTTGACTTTTGTTGGGATCAGTGTTTTTTTTTCAAATCTTTTCCTTCTTTTTTCTCTCTCAATTTTTGATGTTGAGAATCTTTTACCGTTTTCTAGTGTTGCCCGGCGGCGGGAAGGATGAGCACAGCTTGATCTAGGCTTCTCATTTCACGATCCAACGGCTACAAGTTAGGAACATTTGTGGGCCAGCTGGGACCATGTGGGACCAAAACATTGCCTGTTGGATTAGTTAAGTTATGACGATCACATGGCTCAAAGGACGTGCACATATGGAACTGCCGCAGCGGATCTAGCGAGATTGTTGACAGGCGGGACCCATCTAACAACACTATCTAGCAGCTGGAGTAGTGCACAATCCAAGGGCCACGGAGCTGCCATGTGTCCCTTTCTTTCTAGAAACCGAATCTTAATTTTTTTAAGGCATTTGTTGTCCAATTTTGTCTTTGGTGTCTTTTTTTTCTTTTTTTCATTAGATTTTGAATTTAACAATAGAAAATTAAAAAAATTAATTATTTTACAAATATAATATTTTCATTAATATTAAAAAATATTTATTTTACATTAAAACACACAAAAATAATTATAAACTTCTAAAATTCTAGCCTCTTTTAGTTTGACATAGATATTATTTTTAGAACTTACAAATATTTTTAGAAATTATTAAAAATATTACTAAAAATATTATAAAACATATTTACAATCCTAAAACAACCTATAAAACTTATTAAGACTCAAAATAAAATTACCACTAATTATTTTTATAGTTTTGACTAATTTCAAACTAAACTAATATATTACATATTAAATTGATTCTAAAAATTACCGAAAATATTATTAAACATAAAAATATATTAAAAGCTCATAAATAAACATATTTTTTCATTAAAACACAAAAAAATTGTTAAATACAAAAATGCTATTAATTAAGAGATTTAATGACAAATATTAATGCAACATGGTTAATTTTAGCTGAGATATGCGTTTTTACGTGTTCATCAGCACCACTTATGTTTTGCACATGCTGAAATATCATTATATTTGATATATATTTTTTTAAATCAATTGCTTTAGGGCATTTTGAGTCTGATTATTTAAACATAAGGGGTGTTTTAGCCATTTGCACAATAAAATAGTAAAGGTGATATTTAGGCAAAAGAGAGGGTGTCTAGGGTATTTTCCCTTTCAATATTTAACACCAAAATTTCATTTATGTAAATATATCATCTGAACCATAATTAAAAAACTATAATAATGTTTGGCAATCATGGTTAGAATCATGATTGTAGTTACCAAATAGTGTAAAACTTTCACATATTACAGTAAGAAGCAAAATGCTACAGTGTAAAGCTCTCACATGTTACAGTATTTTCAACAACAACGATAGTTCTAACCATACTTGTCAAATATCATATGCCTTCTATTTCTTTTTTTTATATTGTGCAACTCTCCCAAACAAGTCCAAATACTCCCCCAGGACTCCATAGAAGATACCTAACCAACTAGAACACTGCTTTGTAATATGCATGTTTGATGTTACCAACTACAACATAAATATGACAAGCCAAAAAAAACAAAAGAAAAAAAGAACATAAAATATTATTAGCCTAGTTCTCAAATAATTGTGGGTTCGAGGAGATGTTCAAAGCCGTTCCATACATATCCATCGCACACTTGAATAAGACGTGGAATATGAAAACCAATTTATTTATCTTCATTTTTTTTAAAAAAATTATTCTATCTTCATAAAGGCTATCATTTTCTCTCTTGTATTATTATGATAATTATTATTATTCATAATATAATTAAATGGAGTTATGGACGGTAGTTGGTAGCTTTCAATTACGTATAAAAATTCCAGCATAAAAAAATACGAATAATAAGATAAAAGAGATCATATTGATTATCGACATAATTATTTTCTTTTTTTTATGTAAAGAAAATTTTCTTTGACTACATTTTCTGTCTGACAAGATGAAGCAGAAATTGTGAAGAGTGGATATTCATTACGAAAAAGAAAGAGAAAAAAAAAAAAGAAAGTCTTGCATGGCCTTCGAAAAGGATACAAAGCATTTTTTTTAAATTGTACGAGGAACAAAAAGAAAAAAAAAAAACTATATACATCATATAAAAAAAATCTGAAAAATAGGGTGAGAAAATACTCAACGCTTGTAACATCAAAATCAACTGCTCCGACTATAGCAAGCAACGTTGCCAAATCAAGCATACGTTGACTCTTTGATAAAAAGTGCACTTTTTCTCAGAAATCATAATCTATGTCTGTCGCGTTCTGTGAAGCAGAGTGCCTAACCAAGCGTTCGTGTTCATCATATCTGTCGAGATTCTCACATGGGGCAGGGAAGATGGTCCCTATTACACGACCTTCCACAAAGGCGCATTGGAAGATATGCTTCTTCTTGTACGTTATCCCCACTGACATGTCCCGGAAAGTCACGTTTCTCACCGGGATGTCTTCACTGCCGTGTATACGGACGGGGACTCGAACTCCCTGTCCATGGATGCTCGTGAAGCTTATGTCCTCGAGGATAGGAACAGCCTTTCTGTCGTAGTCCTCGTCGGGGTGTTCGTTGTAGTCTGTCTTGATAACAATGCCGACGCGGACATTGTCAAAGGTTATGTTACTGTAGGTTATATGGCGGACATATCCGCCTCTTCCGGGGGCGGTCTTAATCCGGACGCCACGCCTTGAGCTCCAAACAAGGAGGTTCTCAACGATGACATTTGAAACCCCACCAGACATCTCACTGCCGATCGAAACACCGGCACTGTTGCATTTCAGCCAAGGTGGATAAGCATTATTCTTCGTATAGAAACTAGTAAATACTCAAGCAACGGTAACAAACTAAAAGTAGTCACTCTCTCCTATGTTTCAAGACATTGGCGTAAAAACAAGGGCTAATGAGGCTATCGGCAGCTTCTAGTAAACTGTAAAAGTTTCTGAAAGCCATTCAAGGAGAAAAAAAATATGCCTGAGAGTGTTCTACTCAGGATTGATGAGGAGGGTCATTCTTCATTTCCCATTCAAAAAGTTTGTTAGACTCGCTATTCTCATATTGCTTAAAATATTTTCTTTAGGTGTGGGTGTGGCATCGTAGCAAGTCTATAACGTAGACAAAATCTCGTCCTGCCCCAAGGCCCAAAAACACTTACTGTTGAAGAAATAGAACCTTAAGCCATTGAGAGAGAATATAAAAGATGCAATACGTCTTAGAACGTAAGAACGTAAGAATGTAAGAAAATGAACTGTCATCCATGACTTAACAAAATACAAAGAACGGATTACAAGCAGTATATATTGGCCAATGATTAAATCCTAAAAAATCCCTCAGATATTTTACGGAATTGAACAGAGAGATAACTAACGGCATGTGTAAGACTCACCTGACCATAGAGCGAACAACGAGATTCCTGATGAGTATGTTTGTTGAAGGTCGTCCGTAAGCAATTCCATACTGATCCCAGCCGCTCTTGATAGCAATTGCATCATCCCCAACACTAATGTAACAATTCTCGATCACCATGTCCTCACAAGAATCTGTTGTCCAGGTTAAAATATAAGCTATTACAAATTAGTTCACATATAATGTCCTCACAAATTAGTTCACAAATTAGTCCACAATAACAATTTACGGACTAAACCATGCCAAACAATACACAAAGAAGCTGAAAATGCCCACATAATAATCTGGATAACTTAGAAAAGACTAGTTTACCAGGATCAATTCCATCAGTATTTGGAGCCTCAAATACAGGAGCCAAAATGGTAACATTTCTGATGGTTACGTTCTTGCAGTCATAAGGATGGAGTGTCCAAAAAGGAGAATCACGCAAAGTTATGTTAGTGATTACAATGTCACTTGACCACATGATCTGGACAAGAGGGCCCCTAGTGTGGTTGAGAAGCTTCTGGCGATACTTCTTCCACCACGTTTGACCCTGCCCATTTATGGTACCATTATGCCCTGTTGGTTGGTGAATACACAAGCATCATCAGAAAAGCTTAAAATCGAGAGTCACAAAGAAGACAAGTTTTGCAACTTAGATTCTGAGCATGAATATGGTAGGAGGACTAATGAACTGATTTTGCCTACCTCCATAAACAATATTAAGAAGAGAATTTTACAAGTATGACTAGTTGTTAAGGAATAAGCAAAGCTGTGCCAGAATGACAAAAACACAAGGGTATACCATATGCCTCTATGATACACGGGAGAAAGATGGTATACTATATGCCTCTACGATACGTGGGAGAAAGATGGCAATTATTTTTTACCCCTCGCTCATTGTGGCATTGAAAATTTAAGGGTGACGGAGAGGGTGCAAACTAAGCAAAAAAAATTTGAACCCATTGATTTCATAACTCCGTTTGTTTTCAGTAAGTCACAAATTCTTTTCACATCAAGGGAAAGCAACTATAAGTGTCTCCCATACATTATTTTTTTCAAGAAAAAAAAATAATTATTACTGACCTTTTCCAATTTCTTTATTATCTTCAAATTACAATTTACAACTCACATAAGAGAATCTAATCAACAAAGATAAAGTCTGAAAAACCAAGTATTAATTTCCGTTTGTTTGATGGACTATGTAATCACGGGTCATTAGATTCAGGTGTTTCCCACACCTCACTCTTAAAAGTGATCTTGTGTAAGACCCAATTGGTGGCCCCTACTCACTTACACAAATTAGAATGCTGGAATTTTAAATTCCAAAAATTTGCAACTTCCACATCGAAGGGATATCCATGATCACAAAATAACAGCTATCAGACAAAATTGTCTTCCACATATAAAAACCCATTGGGCACACAATGACACCTTGGAATCCCTGATGCGTGCAACTAATCTATGACAATGCAATTAGTTTCCACGTTAACTCATTTGCTAGGAGTTAAAAGTAGATATTATGTCAACTCAACAGACAAAAAAAGGATGAGCTTACATTACCTGTGATAACCACGTCTTTAAGATTTTGGCCATGAATCAAACTCCCATACCGAGGCCCAGGATGCTCTCTCCCATAACCATATGAAGGCAATGGAGGCATTAAAGTCCAATACTTCTCATCCTGTTATATATCATGCACAAAAGTCAAGAACATTTAGAAACCACAATAACAAATTAAATAGGAGATTTTGAGCGAGAGAGAAAGCAGTGACTGGGATGAAGAAACTAAATATGCAGATGGAATATGAGGCGCAATTATTGAGGCAACCCTGCATCCAAACTTGCAGCTCCAGCTGCATAATATTGTTAAAGGGCACTCCAAGTAGTAATTAAAAAACCCAACTTTGCATATCTCAATCCACAGGAATTTGTCTTATGTTATACATTTTTACTGGTTTCACACATCTAATCCACGGTTTAAAATCTTTAAACAAGGGAAAGTGGGTGAATATTTGACAAGTTTGAAACTTGATTATTGGTAGATCAAGCCTCAAAAGTAATGGATAATGATCAGAAAAAATTCTTCCAGGTAAAAATCACATACTACATACTACTTTGGTGTTCACTGCCACAAATATAACCAGCAGTTCGATACCGATAAAATGTACCAAAAGCCATTCTTAACGAATTCACTATTCATTGAAGACTTTTACCCTTAGAACATACCCTTTCCTAATATAAATGGTTATTACCACCTCGCCAACTAAATTAATATCATAGTCTTTAACAGAACCAAATTTAGCATTAATATAGTAAAAGCAAACCTACAGGATTAATCAGAGTGTTCCTAATTATACATCTTTAAAAAATTATAAGAAATTTAACAGAAGTTAATCAGCTTGAATGTAGTAGGAAGCAAAGTGAAAAGATTAATCACAATGCTTACATACCAAAAAAAAAAAAATCCTAATTAGACATCACACTATTTTTTATTTATTAAAATCTCCTTATATCATTATATACCCTTTTCTTTAATATAAAGGAATTTTAGGACACACCCTACAATATGCCGTTTCCAAATACCACCTCAACAACTTCAACTGATATCGTTGCATTTAAGAGAACTGAGTTAGCATCAATACAGTAATGCATCAATCATGGTGTTCCCAATTAGACATTACACAAAAACATAATCTACGAAATTTAATAGAACTGACTTAGCTTGAATACACTTAAAAATAAAATTATTTAAAAAAAAAAACCTACCTGAATTCCAAGAATTTCAGCATCCTCAGCAAGGAAAAGCGTCATGTGACTGGTTAGATTAAACGGAGCAGTAAGCCAACGACCGGGAGGGACATTGAGCTGGGCTCCACCTCTCTTGCCCAACTTCGAAATCGCCAACACGGCCCTCTCGAACGCCTTGGTGTTCACCGTGATCCCATCGCCCACTGCGCCGAAATCCGTCAAATTGAACGCCACGGGTCTCATCCTCGGCATCGGCTTACCGGTTACGGACCCACGGCCGAAGATCGAAAACCCATCAATTATATTCCTCTGCCAGACGAAAACCGACAAAAAAGCGACGACCCAGAGAGCGGTGAAGAGGGTCCGGTAGGAGGAGACGAAGGCCGGGACCCACCGCCGGAGGTCCAGCCTCTGGTAGTGGTGGTGGAACCGCCCAGCCGCCGGTGAGGTCTCCACCATTGTTGGGTGTTTGTTGGGTTGGGATCGAGACGATGAAGGAGGATAGTTTTGGAATGGAGTTGTTGAGAGAGAAAAGGGAGTTGGGTTGGGTGAGATGTTAGTGATTAGCGTCTGGAGGAGAAATTATGGTTCGTGAAGAAATTGGAGTGCATTTGAAGGTAAGGTTTCTTTCGTTCTTTGTTTCTTTCTTTCTTCCCTTCCGATTTTAGCATGAAAGAGAGAGGGAGAGAGACCTTTGGTTCTTAGAGTGACAGGGGTCTCATGGAAAATGCCGTGATTTTCAAGTTGAGAGTTGACACGTATAAAGCAAGATAGGATTGGGGCAAATTTTTAGAGTCCTTTCTCTTTTTTTTTTTAACTCAATATACTTAAATTAAATTTTGATTTAAATATTAAATTTTTTTTAAATACATATTTATTTTTCTTAAAATTTAAATCAAATGTGTTTTAAGAATTAAGTTTTTAAAGTTTTGAATCTTTTAGAGTTCGTTTAATAAACTCTTGATACTTAGATATCTTTTGCTATAAAAAAAGCTAAAATTCTCTCTCCTCTATTTAAAGAAAATCATAACTTCTTTATTTGATATTCAATTGAGATGATTCTTTTTTCATTCTATTCCTAATGAAAAGATAAATAAATTAAGATCCATATTGCATATTTTTAAAGATCAATAACAATAAGATTTTATTAGATTTGCTAATAAATCAAAAACTATTTGCACTGCCTCTCGAGACATAAATTTTAATTTTATTTTATATTCAGATTAAAACTTAAATACACATCTAAATATCAATTTGAATAACAATTCAAATTAATTCAAATTATACAATTCAAATCAAATTACTAATTCAAATCTATTTACTAAACGGACCCTTATAATTGGCCATTTTTTTGGTAGGGAACGCAATTTTCCTCTACCAGTAAAGCATGGGTGTTTTAACCATCTAATTAAGTTTTTAATAGTATAATATGTGATTGCAAGCAATTATGTGTCGCGCGTTGTAAATTTTTAACGTGAACAATCATAGATCTGATTGTTAAAATCCTAATACAACGACTAAAACACCTAAATCTATCAGTGGAGCAAAATTGTCTTATTTACAATAAGAATTACATTTATGTTTATATCGAGAATTTATCTTGTGGGAACAAAAAAACCCAATGATGGTAATCCGTCTTTCAACGGTTGAAAAAAGTAATTGACCATATCTAACAGTTTTAAAATATACACCACCATAGAAGTTTCTTTTTATATATAGTTAACCTCATAAATGGTCTTTCGAATTTATTCTTAATATCAATTTAAATCTTTAACTTCTAAAATGTCTCAACCTTAATTCATGATCTATCAATTTGTTTCCATTTTAGAAGGTGCATAAAATAGACAAAATATGCATGCAATGTTGACATAAAAAAAAACTTTTTCAATGAAACCCAAAATATGCACATGATTCCAATACGAAAATGTAAAATAACACTTTGTTACTTGAATGTTATTGATATTTAGTTCCGTTTTAAACACCCAATGAAATGAATTAAAATTGAAACAAACTAAATGATAGAGGATCAAGGTTGGGACGCTTTAAAAGGTAAGGGCTAAAGTTTCATTGATAGTAAAAGTCGGGAGCATTTTTGAAATTCTCTTTCATACATTTTTAGTTGTTGCTATTATAGAAAATGCAAATGTTGCACACTTAAAATACATTGATACATATTTAGTTGTTGCTATTATAGAAAATGCAAATGTTGCACACTTAAAATACTTTGATACACATTAAAAAAAATGTTTTGATACATGTTTAATGATGTACAAAATAGATGTTTCATTTTTTTATATAAATCCAAAGTATAGGACACATTTATATAATTTTCTTAACTTAAAGAAAAGTATGACGCTCTTAAAATATGGGGACACATGGTCATGGGTTTAGGGTGATAATTCATGTAGTGCTAAGAAGAAAGGTAAGTTAAGTATAAAATGACAGCTCATTCATTTCAAACATCTATTTCAGCCATAAAATATTGAAGCAACGATGATGTTTTAGGAAGAAAATAAAATAGAACATCTTAGCAACAAGCAAAACAAAAAGGGAAAAAAATGAAAAAATGAAAATGTTTTCAAAACACTGGTTTTGTTTTTAAAACGTTTTATCCCACTTTTAAAAACACAAAAAATGAAAATGTTTTCAAACAACTACTTTTGTTAAAAATTTGTTGAAAACGAAAATAAAATTTGTTTTCCAAATTCTCAAAATTTCCTTAGATTTAAAAGAAAAAGTTATTTTCATTTCGTTTTCGTTCTTTTGTGACCAACCCACCTCCTCCTTCTCTTCCTCTTAATCCTCCTCCCACCCCGTTCTCTCTTTAACAATCGCTGCCCCCATTCGTCACCGTTGAACCCACCACCGTCAAACCCTGTCTCCTCGCCACCGTAAAAGATCCCCCACCATGATATCTTCCTCGAACCCATCACTAGAGTAATCTAATCGACTGTCGAAGCCTACCCATTGAAGCCCAGCCACCATTGAAGCCCACCGCAACATATCGTTGTGCGTCTTTGCCAACCCATTGACCCTTGTCGCTGCCATACTAGCGCAACCCTCCACTCTGAGATCCCCTGGCTATGGCGACGTAGACCCCTCCTCCTTCGGCGACTTCATGCTCCCCTATTCAAGCATAGTTTTTTTTTTTTGTCTGAATTTTTTTAGCAAATTTTTAGTTGTAATAAGTACTGTTAATTAGTATTATATAATATTTTAAACTTAAATTTAGTTATATTTTTATTAACAATTTTTTATTAAAAATATTTAAAAAAACACACTATCATATATGACCAAACATTATTTCAAAAACAATCTCAGTATATTTCTCAAAATATATTCATTTTCAACTTTTACTCAAAACAAAAACCATTTTAAAAACAATACCAAATGAGTATTTCTCAAAATATATTCATTTTTAATTTTTACTCAGAGCAAAAAGTATTTTAAAAACAACAACAAACCAGCATTTACTTTGCCCTTAAGTATTGTGAATCTATGATAAGTGTTTTTTCTCACATTCTTTTTGCTTTTTTTTTTTTTTTTGAACGATGAAAAGTTCACCAAGAACGAGAACTTATTAGTATTTTGGAGATAAAACTGCAAAAGTGAAAAACACATTCATCATTTTGCATTGAAGTTTGCTTTTATGTTTTTTTTTTTTTTAAGCTTTGCCAATGGGTCCTATATGAGGCTATATTTTTTTTTAAATAATTGTTTATAAGCCACTCCAATTGCTGAAAGTAATGGTTTAAGACGATTACAAACATTTCAGATAATTTATTAGGTTCTCTATTCTCTATGGATTTCTTTTTTCTTTTTTTTTTCCCGGAGAGGTTCTCTATGGATTTTATTTATTATAATAAGAAGCAGGTTAATATGGATTGATTGTATATTTTAAACGACAGGAAGTATGGCACAAAATAAATGTTCATTTTGCGGCAGAGAGAAGTAATACCGCAGAAGACATCAAGTAGAAAAACTGGGCGAGATTTTACAATGTGTCCATACCATATGGTCACTGCGAGAACGCAGTCGATAAGCTACACCCACCAAACTTACAATCTTTTAACCCCCATTATAAATCGAGAATCATAGCTAACGTCTTTAACTCTTTACCCTTCTGCTTTCAGCCAACGTGTTTCCACTGGGCTACTGGCAATAGACTTTTGAATCAACTCATAACTCATGTTTCCTCCACCTTTCCAACTGCATTTATCATGAATTTGTTACATGGCCACGGATTCTAATATTGGCATCTCCAATACGGAAGACACATCTTGTTCGTCTAGGTTAGTCTTTTTAGTAAAATTGGGTCATATCCAGTGACGAAGTCAAGATTTTGAGTCGGGGTTCGAATTTTTTTATCAAGATTATTCTAACATATATCAAAAGAAGTGCATATACTGATCATGTTATTTTTAAGTCCTTTATTATTTTTGAACCATAGTTTTAATTAGATTAGGGATGATATATTACATAATAATAATAAAATAAACAATGCAACAATGCAAGTATTTGTATTAGAAATACATATTAAAATAATATGTAGAGAGTTTACAAACATGATATGGATACTTTTCAAGAGGACAAAATACTTCGTATAATCAACTATTCTAACCATACATGCACGGAGATTATATAAGTATCGATAAAGAAAAGATTGGACCTTAAACGAGATGCATTTCAAGAGTACTAGTTATTTTGTAATATCAGTCATCCCGACACTAGAATCAATAAATTTAAAGGTTTTAATAATAGCATGTCATAACAAACAAATACAAGTTGTAGACGGGAGCGGTTTTTCAGGACATGAAATACAAACGAATATGTTGTGGGCAAAACCAAAATATTACAGATGGAGGTTCAAATTTAGTAGTCGCTTTCTACTCTTTTTTTTTAATCAAGCTTGGATGTTGTAGTGTCAGACTCTAAATAAATAACTTGTATTTTGTTAAGTAGCTCTTTAGCTATTGAAGCAGTAATAAAGATTTGTCTCCCTAACTCTACAATAAAGTTTTGTTCCATAACTAAGTTAAGAATTTTAAAAGACCATCATAAAAACCATTTACATTCAAAAAACCTACGGGTGTTAAGTGAATGCCCAATAGACTTCTATTAGTAATTATGAATAACTTTTCAAAGGTGCCTAAACCACCAGGTACTGCAATGAAGGCGTTAGAGTTACGGATCATGTCTTCAAGATGTTTAGGGATATTCAAAACTCTCTCTTCCTTATCTATAATTTTCCCACAGAGGTTCCCCTCATTTAGGAGATGAGGGATAATCCTTACGACATCGTTACCTTTAGAATGTATTGCTGTTGCTATATTTTCCATTAGCCCTAAGTTTCCTCTCCTATAAATGAGGTTAATCTTTCTACGTGTTAAGATTTGTCCTAAGTGTTCTATGACATTTAAGTAGACTCTACCTTTACTAAGATTGGAACCACAAAAAACACAAATGGTTTCAATTTTCTTAGATGAATGAGAAGAAGACATGTTTGGTTTTTTAAAAACAGACTATCTCTCTTTTTTTTTTACTACTTTTTGGGTTTTTGTCTTAAATCTACTTTGACTAAACTTTGAGTCTCAAATGAGATCCTAAAAAAGATAGAAATGCAAAAGGACTAAGGAATCTAAACAAAATAAGTGCAGGTAAGAAAAAAGATAAGATATGATATTGTATAGATGAAAAGTCAGATTATAAAATATGTATATGTTAAAAAAAGTCAGACCAAATCGGTTTAGATTTTAAAAAATAAATGCACAATCTAACCGACTTTTGACAAATGAGATTTTAACTATACAACTTTTGACATTACATACAAACAAACAAACAAAACCGTACACATTTAACTATATAATTTTTTTGATAAAATAAACATAAATCTAGAAAAGTCAATAAAAGATATATGATATACTATAAACCTTTTGACAAAAAAAAAACACAAATATAGAAAAGCCAGTAAAAGACACGACATACTGTAAACCTTGTGATAAAAACAACACAAATCTAGAAAAATCATTTGGGATTTAAAAATTTCAAACTAACGACAGGAACAAACATGTGACGTATCTGACAAGGTAACATTTTTATAAATAAAACAAACACAGATATTTAACAACTATTGTAATGATAAACTAAAAGCAAACATTTATTCTTTAGCACGTACTGCGACAATCTAAAAATAAACAAACACTCAATGCATAAAATACTTTTTTTTTTTTTTTTTTTTTTTTTACAGAAACACTCAACTGACCTTTATTAATTAAGAATTTACTCATCTAAATTTTTTACAAATTGACAAACAGAGTCTTTAAATGCCAGATACCTACGACATTGTCTTTCTACATAAAATTTAGGCCAGAGATTAGAAATTGCACCTTGGACATATCCACTCGGATGGTTCTGAAGAGAAGCATGAAGGTCATCCAAGTTCTCTTTAGAAATGCCATCTTTACAGAATTGGATTTTGTCCTCTCTATTTATTAACACAATTCTAGGCGAACCACGCTTACTCTCGTAAGTCTGTTGCCCATATTTGATACATGTAGATTCGATGGCACGGACTGTTCTTCTCATCTCGCTACAATTGGTACCCATACCTGGAAAGTCGGCCATTTGATTCAAGTCACTCAGACAAATTTTTCCTTCGATCAGCATCCTTACATCACTGAGGATTTCAAAATGTATGAGAATCTACAATGGAGTGACTCTAGACTTGTATTTCTGCTTCAGAATTTTCTGTGAAAATGATAGGAAGTATTTTCTCTGGTGATGGAACTTTGGATCCATGGAGAACAAAGAAAAAGGAAAAAAGAAAGAAAGAATTAAATAAATAAAGAATAGAAGTGTAAGATTTGAGGGTGGTTTATTAAAATTTGAAGATGAAGAATTAAGAACAAGTGTCGAATTTTAGAGAGAGATGAAGAGAATTCTAGAGAGAATGAAAAATTTTAGAGAGAGATGGATGATTTATAGACAATGGAGGACATGTTGAATACTATACTAAACACTGAATTGAACTGAAATAGACAAATCCAATTGTAATTATCATTATTATTATTATTGTTATTATTATTAAAGGAAAAACTATATTACAAAAAACAAAAAGCTATATTAAAGAAAATTAAACAAAAACAAAAATCATGGCCTTCTGCCCCCTCGCTCCGTCTCTGGTCATATCCTTTACTCTATGTTGTTGGGGACTAAAATTTATTCCATTGATGATGAAGATGACGATGAGATAATGCTAATAATCCCTCTTTTTGACCAGGAAAAAAATAACTAATGATCCCTCTTTTTGACCAGGAAAAAAAAAAATACTAATGATACCCCTTTTTGACAAGGAAAAAAAGAGGTTTCAAACTCAAGCAAGCTCGAGTCAAATTAAAAAGTCATATATATTAGATTAAAGTCTAATTATTTACTAGTACCTTTTAATTTATAAATTAAATCGAAACTTTTCCTTCAAAATGGTATGTCTAAATATCAATCGATAAGACAAATAAGAGCAGCTTAATTGATTATAAGTTTTTCTATCTTAATCATAAATTGAGGGTTTAAGCCACGTTTAGTTCCACTTAAAAATAGACGGCATTCTTCCTTCATTTATAAAAAAAAAAAAAAAAATCAACCATTAACAAATTCCTTAATCTTTTTGTGACGGGCATATACAAGCAAGGCCAATACGAAGCGGTTCAACCCACGGGCATTTTGATCCAAGTCCAAAAACCATTAGTGCTACCCAAAATTTTCTCATGATAATATGGTTTGGACCTATTAAGTTCATATCCAAAAGCAGCCGCCAAGCTCAAGCCGCCATTTGTTGTTCTTTCTTTGTTGTGCCACGTCACATCACACCCTATCATGAACTATCCATTTTCCCGTGGCAGTAGATAAACCGTTAGAAAAACTTAATCCAGAAAGCCCTTGTGGAAAGCTTTCAAATTCTTGGAAGAATCTCTTTCTTCCAAAATATGGCGTTCTCCGTCTCCTCCGCTGCACTTTCAAGCCTCCCAAACAGGTCACAATACGTTTTTATTTTCTCTCTCTAAACTACAATGCGTTTACTTTTAACATTCAGTTAAGAACAAACTGCTTAATTAAGAATTGGGGTGTTTGATTCGTAGGTTTGAACTATATTTAAAATCATTTTACTCTGGTGTTTTTTTTTAAAAAAAATTGAATTTTTGTTTAATGATAGGAACTAAACGCGCTATATATTCATATGTGCTTGCTCATGTAAAATTTTTTTGGGAATCAGGGAATTGCCATTAAAGCTTAATTTCTTGGGAAAAATCTCAAAATGCTCCTTCTTGGGCAAAACTCGGGTTAATGCAACAAAAGGAGTTTCAAGTGTTTGTGAGCCATTGCCTCCAGATAGACCCCTATGGTTCCCTGGTAGTTCACCTCCTGAATGGCTAGATGGCAGGTCACAATTCATTATTCTCTTATAATTCTTTTATTATTATTATTATTATTATTATTATCATTTTTTGCCGAAATTTGGCTTCTTTCTATCTTGTTTGGTTTTTCAGCCTTCCCGGAGATTTTGGCTTTGACCCTCTTGGATTAGGTACACATTATTAACGATGATGCATACCCCAAATCATTTATCAAATTTAGATCTCGATGAATGTCACAATTGACTTATTCAATTATACTTATTAAATGATCCATGAGTTGCTTATGCATGCCTTGTTTAATTACTTAAAAACTAACATACCGCCTTTTTTTTGGTATACAAGTTTAATAAATTATTTGGTACCTATGATATTATTAAAACATTGGTAGTCATAAACATAATCTAACTGTAATTTTGATACATGATTTCACTAGAACATGTATAGTTTAAATCTCCTATCTTAAGTTGAAAACAAAAAAAACTAATATGTTACTCTTATATCTGACAAATGAGTTTGAACCGTCTATAGTATAAAGTTCTTATATATTGAAGTTTAAAATAAAAATATATTGGAATGTAAAACTCCTATACGGTGTTTGGCTGAGTGATGGGAACTACGATTTTTACTACAAACTCAGTTATAAACAGTGTAAAGTCTCACATGATACAGTGACAATTAAAAAAAATTGCTACAGTGTAAAGCTCTCACATGCTACAGTAAACGCGGTTCTAACCAACGGTTCCCACCACCTTTTCAAACACCCTCTTAATGCTACAGTGATAAGCACTAGCTTCTTTGGAACTAACATTTAGTGGTAAATTTTGTGTGTATGCTTGTAGGGTCTGACCCGGAGTTGCTCAAATGGTTTGCACAAGCTGAGCTGATGCACGCCAGATGGGCAATGCTAGGAGTATCGGGAATCCTGATTCCTGAATGGCTTGAGCGACTAGGATTCATAGAGGACTTCAATTGGTTTGACGCTGGTGCCAGGGAGTATTTTGCAGACCACACAACCTTGTTCGTGGTGCAGCTGGCTCTAATGGGCTGGGTTGAGGGCAGAAGATGGGCCGACATGATAAGCCCAGGGTGCGTGGACATTGAGCCGAAAGTGCCCCACAAAAAGAACCCAAAGCCTGATGTTGGGTACCCGGGTGGTCTTTGGTTTGACCCGTTAATGTGGGGAAGAGGGTCTCCGGAGCCTGTGATGGTGTTGAGGACAAAGGAGATAAAAAATGGTCGTCTTGCAATGTTGGCTTTTGTGGGGTTTTGGTTCCAAGCAATTTACACTGGGAATAAAGACCCCATTGATAATCTATTGGCTCACATTGCAGATCCTGGTCACTGCAACATATTTTCGGTAAGGCTATGTTGTATCCACTGACATATTTGGATCTCTGAATGTTATGAGCCAAGAGAATATAGAGAATTTCATCTTCGGAAAACATACTAATAATACATGTTTTTGAATGTCAGCTAGTATGAAAATTATATTTGAGACAAGAAAAATTCAAATCCTTCATTACTAATAAGATGATATTATTAGTAATGAATAATTTGATTTTTAAATATTGCGAGCTAATAACGTAATAATGATACATGTTTATAAACGTTACATAGTATAAAAATAATATTGCAAACAAGAAAAAGGCAAATTATTCATTACTAACGACGATATATGTGTGTGTATATATATATGTGTTCAACTTACTTATAAACTCTCCTTTAACATTGTATTGCTTTTGTACTTGTAGGCTTTTACTTCGCAGTAAATGTTTTAGACTTCAGAATCAAAACGAAGAAGACGAGGTTCAAAATGTTGCCAAAGCGAAATCAACATTGCCTTTAAGTTTTATGTACGTGCTTCATGTAATAAACTTCTTTCCATTGTTTTTAATCAAAGCAGAGTAACTGTAAGTACCAAGAAGCCAAGGACTCTCTTTACTCTACTTCTTTGCTTTAGTATTTATTTTTAACTTTAGATCAACACATTATCGTGATATCATGTGAGCAAAATGAGTTTCTCCGATCACTTTGGCTTGTATTGAATTTGAATCTTGTGTGAGAAAACACACATTAAATCTAAGAACTTTTATTAGTCTCTAGGGTTTTCTTATCTCGTAAAAAGTAGGTTTTGAGTAGAAATGAAGTTATATAGCAGCATATTATCATTTTCGAGCCAAACAGTAGAACCTACCATTTTTCATGTTTAGATTTTCTCAATTTTAAACAGTAGTACAATATTATCGTTGTAGGGCTAATTATGACGATTTTAATTTTATTGCGAAAATGGAAGATGCAATACATATTAGTGAATGTTTCATTGCTTGATGGAGGAGAGGTGGCAAAAGGGAAAGGGCATAAATCAACAAGTTATAGTGTATTTATGTGTTTTTAAACGAGCTCTTAGAAGTGTAAGTTTAAGCTGCTTGATCGTAAGTGGGACAAAATTAGAAAAACAGGCCATGCTAGACTGACGTGAAGAGTAGGCCTAGCCCGATCCGAAGTTATATGCTAGTGGCCCCATTACACTTACTTTTTTCACCCTAGTTAAACTTGTCACTTGTCTTCCTTTTTCAAACCACATCAACTTGCTCTATTTAAAGAACTCTTCCATGATCTTTCGTTTATCGTTCTTTGACTCTCTTTTCTTTGTTATGTTTGATTCTCATAATGTCGTCAGATTACTACATGCTTCCTCTTCCCCCTCAAGGTAATTAGCTTAAGGACGTTGCCCTTATCGTCGATCTCTCTCTGAGCTACTTTAAAGCCCTAGTTTATGCTTTCGTCTTGGCCACCATCTCCACTCTTTGTCTCGTCATACCTTGTGATTATCATACAGCTCGTTATTTAAGAGTATGAAATGCAGTTTATTATAAATATTAGTCCAAATTTATATTTAAAACTAAGTTAATTCAAAATTTTCTATTTCGATAAAATTAGATGGATATTATCACATGAGTAGATGTTTAAAACAAAAAAGATGATTAAGAAAGCGAAAACAAAGATTAGACTTATGAGTATTTTTTTAGTGCTTTTTAAAATTTGCAATTACTAATATTGTGAGTAAT
>CAMOHE010052352.1:0-26369 GCA_946598075.1 Artocarpus hirsutus | reverse complement strand
CTCCCCTTGGACAAAATTATTGATCATATGTAGTACTTATTTGTAAGCATGTGTTTTAATAGGTGGGTCTAGGGCTTGGATTCATGGCTGGCCGTACATCCCGGAGGCCAGCCAGGGAGATATTATTTCCTGACCCAATAAGACACTGCCGTCTGGGAAACCTTCCCATTGCCCAATACGGTACACCTTTTACAATCTCATTCAATTTGAGCAATGAGAGAACACTGATAAGCGTGTTTAAAAGCATAGCAAGAATTAATTTTGTGGTTTAAAATATTATAATATGTATGTTTTATATTGTAGTAATTTTTTTTACAATAATATATAAAAGCTTTATATTATTTAAAAAGTTAGTTTTAATCATATTTGTTAAATATCTTATGAGATAATTGTATATCGAGCAATTGAGTTTAAACTCGTGAGCTTGAACTCAAATATTATAACACACAAGAACTTTTTATTGTAACATATTTTTATTTTAAACTGTAGTATATATCACTTTTACAACGTTACCCATTTACATAATGCCCTAATTCGACAAATATGATGGTGTTTTTGTTTAAACCCTTTTCTTGACGCGGCTCTTGTAACACCTAAAAGACCCGATTTGTGTCATATCCAAACAAAGAAGATGAGGACCCCAAGTCAACTAAAACTCGAGATTTGATGATAGATATTTTGTCGGATAGACCTAAAGTCTAACCGAACACGTTCATGGAAAGATCAAATCGAGCATTTTGTTTATGAGGAAAAGCATTGGATGCTCTGCCCCTTTTATTGGCTCCCTGCTAAAAGTTTTCTGTATGCCAATTTAAACTACTTTTTCTCCAGCAAGAAACCAACCCATTTGCTTCCTAATTTAGAAGAAAAAAAACGTTATCCATAGAGACATGATTCACTCGAGCTCAAGACTTTATTTGAGAAAAACAAGCAATCTTATCACGCCTTTGACAATGTGTTTGGTAAAAAGAGTTAAAAATCATGGTTATAACTAATTTTGGTTAAAAATAGGATAATACGTAAAAGTTTTATGCTGTAGTAATTTTTTATTTTTTATTGTAAAATATGAGAGTTTTTTACTATTTGATTTAGAATTCATTTGACAAACGCCCTATAGATTACCATGGTTTGTCATAGATCTGCAACTTTCTCAATTCACATTTCTTTTAACATTTTAATCCAATGTTGACAAATTGTGATATAAATCCTACATAACCAGAGTTATGGAGCTTGTCCTGCATGAACCGGTCCAAATGAAACCGTACTAGTAGAAACACAGATATGGAAATTTCTAGAACACTGACTCAAGGCATGTAACTTTCCATGTTGATTAATATTTCATTACATGCCATGTGACACTAGTGTTGACTGTTGAGAGTAAAAGAGGGGGAACCATGCCACCGTCATTTGCTCATGCTATGGATTTTTATATCGTGTTTGAACAAAGACAGATCAGCGAGCTGTAATGTTAGCGTTACCTACCTCTGCCTAGATAATTTACCAAGATTCTATCGCTCTTTTAAGATCTTGAAGAGGAACAACCTTTACAAAATTATTTGTTATTTCAACAGGAAGTCCACATTACTTGGTGAGAATGACCTGTGGTCCAAGATTCACCGACTCAAGTCCTTTGTTTCGTTTCTGGGGAATAATATTGGCATTGACTACACAGTGGAGCTCGTCCTACTTCATTAATCCTAATAAAATGCAGTTTTCAATCTCATCAACTCGGTAATATTATAAGTTACATGATTATATAACTAAATCCTGCATAGCTAAAAGTATATTATTATAACCCCCTTACGGCTTTACCAAGCCTTTTTGCTTACTTCAGTAGATACCTTCTGACTCTAATCTTATAACGCACTGTTTTCGTCTCAAGGCAAATGCTAAATGCACTTATATGTCGGCCATTCTTTTACAAAGTCTGAAAAGGTATTTAGAATATTAGTTTGAATTCAAATAGTGTAACGTTTTTATATATTATAATGTAAAACAAAAGTTGAGTTGCAGTATAAAATTTTTACATGCTATAATGTTTTGAACTATTTAAAGAGTGTATAGTATTGTCGTTTTAATTATATCATTCTAATTGTCATAGTAAGCTCTAATATGTTATAGTGTAAAGCAAAAATAGATTATAATATAAAACTCTCACATATTATTATAAATTGGTTTCAACTTTTTAGTTTTAACTATATTATTAAACATATTTTTAGTTCAAATTAACACTGCCAAATGCTTTATTAGTTGTAAGACATAGAGATCACACACGACAGATGGCCAGGATTTTGCATTTACATCACTTATGGGTGCACTTAACATGTCTTTCCTATAATTCCAACTAGAAAATTGCAAACATTAGTCTTGCTTTGGTTAAAAACAAGAAACCTTCGCAATTTCAATTAGATGATGTTAGTGCCAATAAATAGCACATGCCCATTTTGAAGGATCATGTGGGAAAGCTCAGCAATAACGTTACTGAAACCAGTAGCACCGCCGACTTTAATGTTCCCATATTTTTTAATAAAAAATGAAGCAACTAAACCAGAAAAAGTTACAAAAAAACAAGAAGAAACAAAAAGTTAGCAAACTAGCAAGGTGAAAAAAACTGCTATGCGTGCAAGCTTGGGAAGACAGACCTCGTGAGTCGTGTGAAGGACATGATGTATGGAGGTGAGGCAAGGAAGGAAGGAAGGGTAAGAGAATGGAATAGATAAGACCTTTTTTTTTTTTTTTTAACGAGAATTGGAAGAGATAAACTAGTTTAGCGGACACAGTACTTGAGGCCACCTGGGTAAAAAACAACATTAGTCAGATATTGGTCAGCGAGCCACACTTTATGTCTCGGTGAAGCTGGCATGCACATCTTTTACTTTAACCAGACCGCCACCTACTAATTATCTTCCTCTCTCCATCTCTCTCTCTCTTCACTGATCATTCCATACTATTTATACCTCGCACCGCTTTTACTAGGACCGTCTGAGAGGGTTCTTCTGGTTTCCTCATTCCCCAATGGCTTCCAAAGCTGTGAGTGTGCTTCTTCTATTGGTCACTACTCTTCTAGTAACTACAGAGGTACAGAAATTCTCAACTCTTTGATCTCTTTTCACTAACAAAACCTCCCACAAACATGGAGAGAAAACAGAACTTTTTTAATCCTTTTTTTTTCTAGTCTGAGTGGCAATTAAAATACCCTTTTCAAGTTTACGTTTTATTTGATGATTATAAACATTAGACAGTGTTCTAAACTCTTTTTCACTAGATGGATCACATCTAACTTCTATAATACAGAAGCTTAAGTCAATAAATCTGCACGTTTACATAAATTGCCTTATCCATATTACTGCTTTTCAACTCCTCTCTGGTGTTGTGTGTTGTGAAACTGATTGGCAAAATCTTAAGACTTTGAAAGTTTTTTTTCACTTTGATGTTAGGTTGCTTATGCAGACAACACAGCACCATCAACAACATACCCTCCTAAGCCATCTGTCCCTCCTCCTCCTCCAGCTCCAGTGGCCAAACCACCAACCCCAGCAGTCAAACCACCACCAACTCCGGTGGTCAAACCCCCAACACCAGTGGTCAAACCCCCAACCCCGCCAACTCCAGTGGTCAAACCTCCAACTCCGGTGGTCAAACCACCAGTACTTCCAGTGCCTCCAGTAGTCAAACCACCACCAGCTCCGGTTCCTCCTCCGCTATACAAGCCACCAACTCCAGCACCTCCAGTAGTCAAACCACCAGTCACCCCAACCCCACCAACATCTCCGCCGTTGCCTCCAGTCAGGTCCAGAAAAGGTAAAACTTTGTACACCACACATGAATATGAATTGATCTTCCTCATCTTATCTCCTTATGAACAAATGATAAACCAAATTAATGGATTACTATATGATATCTTGCAAGGATAAATGTAACCCAAGTCTCAAATCGTTAAAGGTTATCTTAGAAGGTTGATTTTTTATTTTTTTTCCTTTTTGTTCTGGGGTGGCAGATTGCATTCCATTGTGTGACAAAAGGTGCTCATTACACTCGAGGCAGAATCGGTGCAAAAGAGCATGCATGACGTGCTGCGAGCGGTGCAAGTGTGTTCCACCAGGCACGTACGGCAACAAGGAAAAATGTGGCAAGTGCTATTCTGAGATGAGAACCCGCCGCAACCAGTACAAGTGCCCTTGAGTAAATTTGTTATGATAGATTAAAGCATTTGTGGTGTTGAACATCATGTATGAGAAAAGAGGAGAAAAAATGATGGTGTTTGCTCCCTTAGCTTCTTGCTACCACTTTGGTGCTGTTATTATGGGATGATATGGTATAAGAATAATAGCAATGGTTGTCATTTTAGTGCTTTTTCCCATGTATTGATTATTAATTATATGTATAATTTAGCACTTTTTTATCCGATTATGGTGATTAGTGTGTTAATCTTTTCTTCTCTAAAATGAAATGTCTCCTTCACAAGAGGGACTTCTTAAACTTGCAATTCACCATCAACGAAATTATTGTTCTTAATGATCCCGAAGAGGAACAAGATGCTTCGCCACAAGCGCAGTGAGAATGACTTGTGGTTCCAGGTTCACCAATTGAGTGTCTCCTTTTGGGGGAAATTATGGCATTGATTATGCCAAAGGGAAAATGTCCTTCAAACCTAACCATTAGGTAGTTCTCGATATAATTGGCGTTCATATTGTAGTACTGCGGAGTTACTGTCCACTTTTTTTGGTCCCTTGATAACAGGTTGTCCGCTCTTTCAGGGTTGATGTTAATGCTACATTTAATAAAAAGAAAAAGGACAATTTCGCTTTTGGAATCAATAGAAGTATCCATTGATGGGCGTGACGGGCGTTTGTATTTTACCTAGGTGTTTAGATGAGTAGTTCAATGGTTTATATAGTTTGTATTTTACCTAGGTTTTTAGATGAGTAGTTCAATGGTTTATATAGTAAAAAGTATAAAACTTTTATATGTTATAGTAAAATTTTATACTAAAATTTTATACTGTAAAGTTATTATGTGTTATAGTTTTTAATTTAAATTGATGGTTTAAATTATGCTTTTAAACATCTTTAAAACTTGTAGAAAAAATCATTTTGATTTAAATTTATAAGTTTGGTATATAGATTTAAAACCGTTTAATATTATTTAAAAAAATGGTTTAAATTGACGTTTAATGAGGCAATAATTAAAATCGGTTAAAACGACAAAGGAGGTTTCAAACTAGGCAAAATGTTTAAAATCTAAACTTTTCTCCCTGCTTTTTTAAATTCACATAGTTTAAAATATTTTTTATGTAAAAATGATTCTTGTTTGTATTTTTTTTATAAACTATCGTTTTTCAATGTCAGTTCTCATTTTTAATTTGACATGATATTTTATTTTTGTTTTAAATTTTTACGTTTTAAATTTTAATTTAAAACCACCATTTAATCAATACAGTGGGTTCTTCAAACTATAAAGTTTTAAACCATGATTTTAAAACGTGTATCAAAGATGAGGGTTTTTACCAAAAAAGTTTTAAAAAAAAGAATAAAAAGAAATACTTAATAGGTGGTTTTGTTTGTGCTATATCTAATTTTTTTCATGTTAAACTTTAATTTTAGGATGAGAAAATGTTTAGTTTTAAAATAAAGTGGAAATGATAATGTTGTAACTATGAAGAGAAATTTTTCCTACCAAATAAATTAAAGCTAAAAATAAAAGTTCATAGGTTATGCCTTATCATTCCATAGGTTATGCCTTATCAGATCATAGTAGAAGAGGGCTAAGCAATTTTGTGTCTACATTTTATGTGGGAATGCCTATAAAAAGTGACAAGCTCGAATATCTTTCAAATTTCACATGTCCGTTGGCTTCATCTTAGCTGTTTCTGCACAAGTTGAAACTCTTCAGTCAAAGTTGACTGGCTATGAAGGCACTGCTGCACTCTGGTTTAACGCTTTACTCGAAGAAGTTGCTTAAAAGGGTAGATGGTAAGAGTAATCTAAACTACGTTTTTTTAATAATAAATAATATAAAATTTTTATCTCCTATAATAACAATAAAAAATTATTAAAACATAAAATTTTTACATATTATAATAAAAATAATTTTAAACAACAATTTTAACCTTCTGTTATATATAGACCGTATAAATAATTCCCATTTGCCTGTACTCTACGTACGTGTGTCTCTTCATCATGATGTTCTTGTAAGACGCTTTTGCCTTAAAAAATGCATTATTTGTCCTGTACTAGACAGAAGTTTGTGAAAGCATTTTATTTGAGTCTAATGTCGCACGTTGTTACAGACTTTATGTACCAATAAAACTGATGGTGGGCTTTATACAAAATTTGTTTTGAGAATATGAAATCATTGCTTGGAGGATAGCGTCTTGTTTCCGCTAATTGCAGAAAAGAATACCTGAGCTGCTAAGCAATACCTTCAGAGCAGAGAGAATTTATCTAAAACCCAAGAAGTTAAAAGTGCCAACTGGCAAATGTTCAAAACAAATAGAATTTAAGGAATTTAAGCGAGCAAATTGTTGGGAATGTAATATTAGAGATATTTAAGGAATAAATCAAATATTAAAAATTCTAATTTTAAATTTTAAATTTAATATTTTTATTTTGAAGTGCTTTTAGGAGTCTTAGGGTGTGAATAAAATTGCTCTTGCCATTTTTTTTTTTTTTTTTTCGGAAAAGAACATAATCTAGTTTTACGTTAATTAAATTAATTATTAACCACGTTATAAAAAATTAATTATTACCCAAAAAAAAGAAGCAAAAGAAAGAGAGAAAAAAACTTTGGAACCTCCGAGTGACTTTTCAGTTTTCACCAGATCCGGCGCCGAATCACGGCAGGAGGGAAGAGGACCCAAATTCCACTCTCTCTCTTTAGCAGAGAAAACCAGACTAGCTAGAGAAGACAGCGAAGAGCAGAACATGGCTGGTGGCGGCGGCGGGATTTTGGGGAACAGTGGCAGTGAAGGAAGCAGTCGAAAGCAGAGTCCAGGGAAATGGTTGAAGAGGCGAGAGAGATGGCTGGTGGTGTTGGGCGTGGTTCTTCACGCCGTTTATATGCTCAGCATCTTCGACATCGACTTCAAGACTCCCATTGTCCACGGCATGGAAACCGTCAAACCTCGCTTCCGGGCCCCGGCCAAGGTCTGGTCCTCCTTGTTGGTCCGTCTTCACACCCCATCTGTTTGTTACATTGCCTCACTGAAACTCAACGTTTGTTTTTTTCGAGCGTCTGGTTATTTCCACGTTCTAGGGGACCGTTCGGTTGATAGATTGGGCTAACTTTTTGGACTACTAGAATTCTAATAATTTCAATAAGTGTTTGGCCTCTCTCAAAATTTAAACTATTTAAATCCTTTGAATCTAACAAAATTCTTGATTTGAGAGTTCCCTCCCAAAACTTAAATCATTTGGTTATAGTAAAATTTAATTTTTTAATCATAATTTTTTTTATTTGGTATTATATTGAGATGATTATTCTTTCATTGCGTTATTAATGAAAAGATAAATAACTCAAGATACATATTATATATTTTTTAACATCATAAATATTAAGATTTTGTTAGATTTGTTAATAAATTAAAAAAATTGTCATTATTATCCAAACATAAATTTCAATTTTATTTCTTAGTCAGATTAATACTTTAAATGTACATTTAAATGTCAATTTAGATTGTAATTTAAATCACCAAATTCAAATCACACAGCTTAAATAAAAAGAATCTATCTAAATCAATACAATTTGATCGGTCTACCAAATGGACCCTAAGAGTGCTTTTAGCAACACAGTTAGAACCAAAAGTTTGAACAATTTTAATGTAGTTTGTGATCATAGCCTACTTTTGCTTTACACTGTAGCATATGATAGCTCTATCTTGTAGCAGTTAGGATGACATTTTGTGAACAATGTTGCCAAACGCTCTCTAAGACTATCTCCAGTGTAAATGGCCAAATGCTTATGCCAATGCTATATTTGACACCCAAAAATATGAAAATGATTTATTTTAATATGTTGGCATAATGTTTTTTCAAATACTATGTTTAATTTTTTATCTATCATTAAGTTTTTAGAGATGTAGAAGTAAAATTTCAATGTTAAAACAATTTTAAAAATGTGAATATTCATATTATTAAATAAAAATGTAGGCTAATCGACCAATAGCAATTGAATGCCAAACTTAGTAACAAAAATGGCACTGTATTTGAGAGTTATTTTCTTACTCGAATATTAAAATTTAGCATTAATACATTAATTTGGCATTGCATTGGAAATGTTCTATGTGAAATGGGTCTCTAGAGTTTATTGTTTGTCAGCTCGAAGTTCCTACTTTTGTGTCTAAACTCTGTTTAGAACTTCCAAGAAGTTCTTGGTTTTTGTCTGAATGTAGCTTTTTTCGATTATGAGTGTAAAGAATCTAAGGAAAAAAGGGGAGAAAACCAGAGAATAATGAATTCTTAAAGAAAGGAATTTCTCTCCCATTGATCAGAAAAGTACTATAACCACTAAAGAAATAGTGAGTACAAAACTGTTAGCATCGGTAATTAACAACCTAATCAGTTAGTCATACCTGTACATGTGTTTTAGCTAAACTAACTTCTAACTATTGGAGTAACTAACTAATTACAGCAATTAGTTCATAATCTGATTCCTAACAAAGTGTGAGTTAATTTGTTTAACAAAAACAAATGCAGCTGATGGTTTGCGTGCTGACAAATTCTTTGAGCCCGATTCCGAAGGAAACCACAGAGCACCGTTTTTAAGAAGTGTGATTAAAGAGCAGGGTCGCTGGGGAGTGTCTCATGCCCGTCCTCCAACAGAGTCAAGGCCTAAACATGTTGCCATAATTGCGGGTTGCTATGAGGATCCAAGTGCAGTCACAAAAGGTGGATGTTTCTGTACTTTTGTGCTACCTTCGAGATATTAATTCTCATAGGTATTTTTTCTTGTTTTTCCCTTCGTTCAAGCCATTGTTTGTGGCGTCCCGTTCTGTCCGCTTAAGATACTCCATTGCCTTGTTCAGGGTGGAAAGCAAACCCAGTTGAGTTTGATTCAGTATTCAACCGAAGTCGGCATACATTTGCTTTTGGTAGCCCGGATATAGTTCCAATTTTCTGTGGGGCCTTGCCACACAGCACATGGAAAAGCTATCCTCATGAATTTGAAGACTTTGCAACTGGTTTGGTTACAATCTTTAAAAACATTCGTTTTCAAGCAGCTTTTTCACATATTCTTTTGAGCTCTGTACAGAAATACATGTTCCAAATACAAAGTCACCGTACTGAGAATTGCATGTGATGACACGTTAAAGTTGGGTTAATAAGAGTTTTCATGCTTAGACTTTAGAGGGCTTTCTTTCGTTATTTTTGAATTTAATCATGCTTTAGAACCGTAAAAGTTTACTAGAGATTATTTCCTGAATAATTACTTGTTCAGAAACTAGCGTGTGATATTATCTTTGGCCTAAAAGGGTTTTAATTTAATTCTGTCTAATATGCAGATGCCTCCTTTCTGGATGAGTGGTCTTTTCATCAATTTCAGAGTCTTTTTAATAGGTCCAAAGAAGACCCAAAGTTGCAGGACTTGCTTCAACAGGATAATCTTGTTATATTTTTGCACCTACTTGGATGTGACTCGAATGGTCATGCACATAGACCCTATTCAACCATTTATCTCAATAATGTTAAGGTTGTTGACAATATTGCCGCAAGGGTTTACAACGTTCTTGAAGATTATTTCAAGGACAATCGTACAGCATACATATTCACTGCTGACCATGGAATGAGTGACAAAGGTGAGATTAGACTTGATTGCTTTTTTAGTTGTGGTTTTATCTGCTCACTCCATACACTGAATTATACTGTTTGATTGTTCCAGACTGCAAAGAGCTTGCGTCAATTAGATGAATTAGTCTTAATTTTTCCTAGCATTATATGAAATGTCAAATTTTCCAGAAGCTTTCAATGTATGATCTAATATCATGATGGAACACGAAATTCAATCCTTCACTCCTTGTCTTTGGTTATTTAGCCTTTATCTTTGGCAACAGTAGTTAATTTCTTCAAAGAATGCATGCTTTGTTCAAACAAGCAAATTAATGATGCATGAAGCGCCTGGTTATTGATTTCCCTAAGCTTTTCCCAAGTCCCAAGTCCCAACACCCAGCCGCTTCCTACTGTACTGAATTTGAAACATTGGTCCTTTTCCTGGAATATGAAGGCGTCGACATGATTTCTTCAAGTTATACATGCAGATTGTGACATATTTGTGGTTTTACTGATAGGTAGCCATGGAGATGGGCATCCATCAAACACTGACACTCCCCTTGTTGCTTGGGGAGCTGGTGTTAAATATCTGAGGCCAATTTCTAGCCGCAACCATTCTGACTGTGGTTTTCGTTTTGTTGACGAACATATGCATGATGCACCAACACCTACAGAATGGGGCCTTCAGGACATTGAGAGGGTGGATGTCAATCAGGCTGATATTGCACCGCTTATGGTTGAACACTTTTCATTAGGACATTTATTTTATCTTGATGATTTTATTGGTTGACACTCATATGTTCATCAACTGTTCTGGCAGTCAACTCTTCTAGGTTTGCCTTGTCCTGTCAACTCGGTTGGAAGTTTGCCTCTTGACTACATCAACATAAATGAGGTATAGTCAGCTATCTAGTGTTCGTTGAGACTTCTTCCATTTACATAGGGCAATAGGTGATTTATTTTGGATCTTTCTGTATGAAGAATTGGAATTTTTAGCCCAGTGTCCGACTAAGCATAAAGATGTGACAGGTTACCTTACATTAGTTCCATGGAAAATATAATCTTTTTATGATTTGTGTTTTTCTTTTTTGACTGAAATAGTCTAGCATATAGCAAATGCTGATGATTCTTTTATTTTAATGTCCAGGTAGCAGAGGTCGAAGCTGTTCTAGCTAACACAAAGCAAATTCTCAACCAGTTTCTTCAGAAGTCAAGTATCCTTTTGTTATAGGATTGTACCCTTTCTAAGTATTTGGTTATAGCATGAAATCTCTTCTGTAAAGCCTTTGCGGATGGAATGGGAAATGGAGAAATAGTTTTCGTTTTATATTGGGTTTCTTAACAAACTTAGAAATAAAACAGGCTTATTCATTAAGTTTCAAGCCTTTCAAACCCCTGGGCCATTATTTCTCTGTCTTGGACCAAATTGAGGATCTCATATCTGGCAGAGACTACAAAGCAGCAATGAAGCTAGCTGAAGATCTGCGTAGCTTGGCACTGCAAGGACTCCATTATTTTCAAACCTACGATTGGTTGATGCTTACGAGTGTAATTAGTCTTGGGTATATTGGTTGGATGATCTATCTTGTTCTCCACGTGCTGCAATCTTATACTTCATTGTCAGGTGGTCTCTTTAGGAGGGAACAAGGAGCATACCAAACGGAAGATACCAGAAACGTAATTCTTAGTAAGCTTGACTTTTCGTACACCATTTTTATGATTTATATATTGGAAGAAAAGTACATAATTCTTGTGCAAATATGTGAAATTTGGGCACCATAAATTCTCCCGCTAAGTGTCATGCTTTGGGTCTGATATTCGAGTTTTCTGTTTCTTATATAACTAATAATTATACATCTTGAAATACACTTTATGGCAGGTTCAAGTATGTGGATGTCTGTTGATGGGAGTAATTAGTGTTCTTCTGCTTCTTGAGCGTTCTCCTCCTCTTTACCATGCATACACAGCAATGACAGTATTTCTATGGACACAAATATTTAGTGAATACCGGTTTATAAAAGCATTGTGGAAGCAGTTACATGGAAGAAGAGTTTATTACATCGCTAAAATTCTAGCCACTTGTGCTGTGTCAGTACTCATTTCTGAATTTCTGGTATTGGAATCAAACATACAATGAATTATCCTGCTCCATGTCAAGATAATGTGCGCTAGTACGCAAATTCTGAATCATATGATCTTGCAACTTTTGCTGTTCTGCAGGTGAGTAGCTTCACTGAGAGGAAACTCTATACTTGGTATTTCCTGGTTGTGGGACCCATAGCTTCGGTTTATGTACTTAAATCAATTCCATGGCGATCTGGAATACCAATATTTGTTTGTGTAGTGTGTTGGTTCTTATCTATCTTTACCCTAATGCCAGCAGAAATTCCGGATAATACATATTTAGTGTAAGTCACATTTTCCCTTTTGTTTTTTGTGCATGTGTGTATGTGCGGGAGGGGGACATGTGCTCATTTTTAAAGGGAGGAGGGGATATTTGTGGATACAGATGAAAAGCTAGAATCTGCAAACCTAAATAAGGAGTTTAATTTTTCTGTTTTAAATGTAAATAAGAAGAAACTTGTAGCATGTGATGTTGTTTTGGTGATGGATTTTTGTTGCCTTCTTGTTCTTAGAGTTGGGAGTGGAGCTATGATCGTCATTATAGGAATTGCAGCAAGGTCTCTTGATCTCCATGCTGAAGGAAATAAATATTGGCTTAGTCTCTGTAATCATGAGATGAGGAAACCAAAGTTTCCCATGCCTTTTCATTTACAGGTGCAAAAGTTTCCAAACCATCTCTTGGCATGAGAAGGTTAATTGCGCTAATGAATGGATCTGACGGAAATTTTTTTTTCATTCAGGTGCTTTTGGTTGGTTTATCATCTGTCATGGTGCTGTTATCAACGTCTCATAGGACACAAAAACAGGAATTGCTTGCACTGCACCAGTTCATCAATTGGTCCATTGCTGGTAAACTTTCTGAAATTCTACAATAATATTTTGGTTTTATTTGTTTTGTTTTTTCTCGGAAACTTTTTCTGCATTAAATCTTTAAAAAAATAAAGAAAAAACAAAAATTATGCATCATTAAGGACTGGAACTTACTTGTTTTTGTATATTTATTATTTTGTCATAGGTTTCTCGATGGTTCTCCCTTTGTTTTCAGAAAATAAACTCTTATCCCGGCTTACTTCTATATTCCTCGGTTTTGCACCCCCTTTCCTTCTGTTATCTATTGGGTATGTTTTTTTCATCAGCTACTGAATTTGGTACTATACGTTTCACAGTTTTGTTTACTCAAAAGACAAACCTATGCAGGTATGAAGCTGTCTTTTACGGTGATCTTGCTCTTGTACTTATGGCATGGATACTATTTGAAAACACACTTCTTTACACGAATAAGGTGAAAAGATCATCGGCTACCTTAAAAAATTTGGAGGGCAATATACGGGAACTTGATTTTAGATACTTGCAGCTGGCAGACGTGAGGATTCCTTTAGTTTTTGTAAGTGATATATTTCCTCTTTTATACCTACCTAGCTTTAATTTTATCAACTATGAACTTTTTTTGTTTGAATGTTTGTCTTTATGTTTTAATTCGAGAAGAAAAAAAACTAGGCGATTAATCAAAATGATCCGAGGCAAGGCAACTGTCACTTTGTTACATTGCCTTTTATTTATTTATTTATTTATTTTTGCACACGAGTTAGTTCATGCTTAGAATTTTGATTCTATGTGATGATAACATCAGAATGTTCTGTTTCTCCAACTTCTCTTGTAATTTTAGATGGTTCTATTTAATGTTGCCTTCTTTGGAACGGGGAATTTTGCGAGTATTGCAAGTTTTGAGATTTCATCAGTTTATCGAT
Source organism: Artocarpus hirsutus (assembly GCA_946598075.1). Taxonomy (NCBI): domain Eukaryota; kingdom Viridiplantae; phylum Streptophyta; class Magnoliopsida; order Rosales; family Moraceae; genus Artocarpus; species Artocarpus hirsutus. The sequence continues at coordinate 12,733 of CAMOHE010052352.1, read as the reverse complement.
TTATACCATCTTCAGCGTAAGTAGAGGTTGAAATTTCTTTTGTATTTTTTTTACCATGGTTTTTCTCAACATCTGTCTCTGAGCTGATAAATCCACCTCTGAGTTGCAGCCATTCCTGATGGCAGCCTTGCTTATCTTCAAGCTATTCATTCCATTCATGCTTGTTACGTAAGCAAAGTTTTGACTGAATGTTGCCCACCATTTTCTTTTACTCGTATAAAACTATTTTTTCGTATTTACTTGCTTTGGACTTGAATGCAGATGCGTATTCTGTGCAATAACAAAGATGAACCGACTTCCACGGCTGGGTTGTTATTTTCTCGTCATATTATTTTCAGACATTATGACCATCCATTTCTTCTTCCTGGTATATCCCTACTATGTTCTCGAGATGATATTCTTTCTTATTATCACGTGCTTTTAGCAGTCGTACCAATCCTTTTTCTCAATTGATATCAGGTTCGAAACACGGGAAGTTGGATGGAAATTGGCAACAGCATCAGCCATTTCGGAATCGTGAGTGCTCAAGTTGTGTTTGTGCTCTTGCTTTTTGCCCTCACCAACATATACACGAAAGATATCCATGTTAGTTCAGTGAAACCATCGTCTCAGAAAGCAATGTAAGAAGTTGCATTGAATATGGGTATTTAGCACCAAAATCTACTGATTTCATAAAGAAAAAGGTAGGCTTTGATGTTTTTAAGGAAGCTCTTGTTTTTCTCCTGTAAGAGCAGCTTCTTATTCTTCCTCTCCTTTGTTTGGAGAAGTGCTTTTTGTTGCTGGGATTTTGTTGAAGAACTTATTGCCCGCGTAGGATTAGCTTCTGACAAATGGGGCATTCCAGTTTTTCCCATTAGTGCACATTTTTAACAGCTGAAAATTTGGCACCCATCTCAGATTTTTTCTTTCCTTTTCTCTCTCTTTTTTTTTTTTTTTTTTTCCATGAGAGTTTACAAGTCTTCAATACATTTTGGTTATCAATATTTACAGAAACAAATTCTGAACTTAAATTTTTTTATGTTAAGTAATTCCTGAAGATGTATATTTGAGAGCTAATGGTGATTGGTAGCGACTAATGAAGCAAATTTCTTTTCAAGTTTTAGTTATTCCTTTGATCAAGTATTGGTCACCAATTAAACGCTGTATCTTCTTAGATTTTCAGTCTTCAACAACAATTTGACTCGTGTTTATGTGTTGTCTTTTCTTTTTTGGCAAATTGCTTATGTATTGTCTTACCGGTTAAGTAATACCATCAATTATTCTCTTGAAATAATTCAACACGTTTATATCCTCTTTTAATGTCATGTCAAATAATTGCGTGGTTTTGTTTGTTATACTTCTCGTAAGGGGGAACGTTGTAGCCTATACATTAGCCAATCATGCACGTATGTTTTTTGTTGATTTTTTTGAGTGTTTCTCTTGCCTTTTTTTTATCAGTCGTTTTGTACGAAAACATATGGTTAGTGATTAATAAAAGCATGCCATTTTCCACTAAAAAAATGACTCTGGATTTTTTTTTTTTTTTTTTTACCATTTCGTTTTTTCAAGTGGCAATGGTGAATCAGACACCTCGTTAAAATTGCCAAAGAAAGAACAAAAAAGAAGGCTCATGATTGTTAAAAGTTTTGCCAAAGATGGAGACGTTGTTACTCGAAGGGAGGAGTTCACTTTATGCAGTTCTTCTAGTTCTGTTGTTAGATTTTTTTTTTATTTTTTTATTTTTTTGGCCCTCGTCCTCCTGATGATAAATCTGTTATACCAATTTTACTTGTAAAAAAAAAAAACAAAGAAGAAAAAGAAAAAGAGAAAGAAAAAAGGGAAGGACTAAAAAACTGTTACTAACTCGGCTGGGACATTTCTAGATCTGTGTATTAGTTTTTTCTTCCTTCCTCTGATAAATCTGTTATAGGAACTAAACTTGTAATTAAAAAAGGAAAAAGCAAAGGACTAAAATACTGTTACTAATTCAGCCGTGTGTAAAACGGCCGTTTTTCTTTAATGTCCAAAGACACAAGTGTGGACGAATTTTCATTGTCATTCTCAGTCAATGATGGAAGGTCACCAGAAAATGAATAAGAGGGAGAGAGAGAGAGAGAGAGAATGAGCTCAGGTATGTTTGGAAAGAATTTCTCCCCATTGGTTTGGGTCAATTGGCTAAAAATATTATAACAATGGAAAACTTTACATTATAACAAATAAGAGTTTTTATACTATAACAACCAAATTTAGTTTGATTCGAGAATGCATAATGATTATAATTATTGATTAAAATCGTTTTTTATTGTAGCATTTAAAAATTTTACATTATAATAATTTTTTATTTTTATTATAAAATATAAAAATTTTACTCTATTTACAACTGAGAGTTTGGTTTAAACTGTCTTTTCCGACCATAAAGAATTAAAAATTACAGAGTACAGGAACAAAATGCTCTTCCTAACTGTACACGTGGCTCTAAGGAGAGCCAATCACAAAGAATTAAAAAATTAAGCTAAAGACTTATAAATGAGAAAAAAAAAAAGAAAAAAAACATCATCAAGAATTTTAAACGTTAAACGTAACTTGTTAGAAGTAAAAGACTTGGAGACTAAAAAGTACTTGATACGTATCATTGCTAAAATAATTGGTTTTCAACGTCAACGAAAACATTCCAAGTGAATATTGGAGTATTTCTCTTTCTAGAAGTAGGGGTGAGAAAAATATGAGGAAATTCCCTCACTTTTACTTTTGGGAGAAGCTAACAGAGAGTAGAATAGAGGCAATGAAGCATCCGAGAAACAACACATACTCATATGAGAAGTTCCATGTTGACTTTTATAGCCACTGGATCCGTTCTCCATTTGTTTCTTCATTAGTGGACCAAGTACTTCTCAAGATGTTTTGCTTCATAAATATATATATATAACTCCTGCTTTCTCTCAAAGCAAAACCCATCCACCTCAAAGAAGCCAAAAAGATGAAGCTGTAAGTAGAACTCCCACTTTTTTTGTTTTGTTTTGTTTTGTTTTTTCCGGTCTATTTTTTTTTTTTTAAAAAAAATTGCTGATTGCAGATTCAGCAATGGCTTGGAACAAGCAAATCTGGTGATGAACAGCGGCATAATGCTGTTGTTGTGGAATGAAATTTCGGAGCTTTACAAGGAATTCAGTGCTCATGAACAATCATCTTCTAGTCTCCGATACAATTACAAGCCTTTCGGCTACGACGACGAAAAGAAATACACTGTGATTACATTTGTTACTTCGCATCAGCTTCTTCAAGAAGGCGATGATTTGGTCTCGTCTTCGTCGTCGATTGCCGAGGAAAGTTTCGCCTTTTTTGAATTTCTGCGCGGAAAGGCCGATTTCGCCATTAACAGAGCGGCCATTACCTTCTTTGATAGCCACCGGCACCAGCTTTCTCAGCTGAAAGATCAGGTACGTTTTGTCGCGTCTTGTGGAATTCCAGCATATGTGAACTTGTATTGAATTCTAATTAGGTCTGATTGCCTGATGAAGAATTTGATCCTGTGCAAAGACGTTGACTTTGAAGAAGAATATGTTTGACCAATTGTTCTTCTTTTGATTATTATTTTTATTATTGGTGTTGCTATTTTTGTTCTCGTAATCAACAATCGAAATGACTGGTTAAGATCTTCTAAGGATGTTTCTTAGGAAAATCTCCACCATTTTTTTCATTTTCATAAGCAGATAAAAAAAAAAAAAAAAACTCAACGTAATATTAGTCCCCTTATTTTTGTCAAATTTTTGATTATTACATTACCTAATTAGTATCTGTCCCTTTTGAGTGGTTTATGTATGATATTTCTTTTCCCTCCCATAAGACTGAAAAAGAGAGTCCCAAATTCCTTTTGCTCAGATTCTAATTAATTTTTTTCTAAATGATTTAGTGGACTAATTTACCCATAAGACTGAAAAAGTGAGTCCATAATCACTTTTTCTCATATTATAATAACTGTTTTTTGTTTCTAGCTTCTTATACTTTACAACTGAGATGCAGATCGACTATTCCAACCCAAGAATTGTCACTGGACATTCAAATGAAAAGAATGGTGGAGATTTTCCTAAGAAACATCCTTAGAAGATCTTCACCAATCATTTCGATTGTTGACTATACGAACAAAAATAGTAACACTAATAATAAAATGAATAAATATATAAAACTAAGATTTTGATTACGTAGTATTAGTCCCTTTGTTTTTTGTTAAATTATTGGATGATTAACTACTTAATATGTCTCCCTTATGGGTAGTTTATATATGGTCTTTCTTTTCCCTCCAAAAATGCCTATGAGACTGAGAAAGAAACTAGTCCATTATTCCTTTTGCTCAAATAAGACTAATTCTTCGATCAGGACTAGTTAGAATCTAGCTTCTTATATTTTACAACTCAAACGCAGATCGACTATTCCAAACCAATAATTGTCACTGGCCATTCTTTTGGAGGTTCAATTGCTTCGCTCTTCGAGTTATGGCTGCTAGAAAGCGTCAATTTCTCGAAGACAAAACGCCCAATTTGTGTCACATTTGGTTCGCCTCTTATCAGTGACAGCAGCTTGCAAAAGGCCCTGTTTCAATACTCTCCATGGAACTCTTGCTTCCTTCATGTGGTCTCAAACCAAGATCCAGTACCTAGGAAGTTCATAGACCATAATGCAAATGTGTACAAACCATTTTGGACATTTCTCTTGTGTTCTGATTCGGGGAGTTCTTGTTTCGAGGAGCCCGAAACCATTCTCAAATTGTTGGCAGAAACTGCCTCTCAAGGTGCTGCAAACCAAGTTTCCATTCGAGGGGTTGATTATGGAGAAATTTTGGAACGTCTCAAACGCAAGGCCTTGTTCAAGAATGTATCAGATGCCGACTGGGCTAGTAATCCGTATGCAGCAGGCATTGTCACACAACTCTCGGCAATAGATGTAAAATCCTATCCATTCTTGTTTTCTTTTTTCATTGTTAATCTCCTCTTGTGGCAATGAAACAAGTTGTTAACTTTTCCTTTCATTTTTCTCAATTAAATTCTGTGATCCTATGGCAGTATAAGCAGAAGCATAATGAAGACATAAACACACTGGTTGAACGGATAGAGAAACGGGAAAGGAAGTTCTTGATGGGAAAGAGGACTGTTAAGCCGGACAAGAAGTTGAACGACGCCAAAATAAATATGGCGAAACTCGAATGGTACAAGAAGGCCTCCAAGGATAAGGGAATAGGATACTATGACAGCTTTAAAAACAAGCCGTTTATGAGCGACATAAATGTTGAGGAGATTGTTAAAAGATTGATCAACTACTGGAAAGACGTGGTTGAAGATGCAGATAAGCAGCCTCAGAAAGATGGAGCCTCCCTGCGGACTCGGTGGCTTTTTGCAGGTGTAACCTATAAAAAGATGGTTGAGCCACTTCACATAGCCGAGTACTACCACGAGAAAGGTCTTTCCGAGTACAAAAAACGCGGAAGGCCTAGACACTTTGCCCGCTTGGAGGAATTGTTCGCTGAAGCGAAGAAAACCAAGAGCAGTTCAATTGAGGAGAAAAGGAGGAATGTTTCTCATATTCTGACAGAAGATTCATGCTTTTGGGCAAGAGTTGAGGAGGCTATTAACTTATGCAAATTGTTGAAGAGAGAAGAGGCAGGTGTCGAAGAGAAGAACACATGCAAACAGAATTTGAAGGATTTTGAGGATTATGTGCTGGGATTGCTCAATAACTATGAAGTGTCCCCTGAGATATTTTTGAAAGGTAGCAGCTTCATGCAGTGGTGGAAAGATTACAAGGACTCTATGGGAAGATCCTATTCCTCACGTTTCACTGATTTTATGGTGGATAGAAAATATAGAGAGTATTCCAAAGGAAGCCTCTAAATTATAGATCATGTTACCAAATTTTCCCTGCATTGTGCTGTGTTTTTAGTAGTCAACTAGTTCTAAAAATAAGTGGGGATGAACCTTGTGTGAAATTTGTATTCTTAATTGTACCACATTTTTATTGGCCAACTGATTTTTGCTTCTCTTTTTGTTCATATTTGTTGTCACCTCTGCTTGCTTTCCAGGATAATTTTGCAACATGTATCAACTTCTATAAGCAGTGCAGCTAAACCTCACAGTTTGAATATTTCATTTGGTAGCTTATTTTTATCATATGGAGAGAAACAATAATTTATCCATTGCATTGCAATAGAAAGATGTTGAAACGCCTTTGACAACTCAACGAAATTCAACTTTGGATTTCCCATATTGCAATCAAGCTTATGTCAAAGGTTGACCATCCGCGAATCAAAAATAGCGTTTGATAATATCGTTCCAACTATATAGTTGGAATTACTACAGTATAAAACTTTTATATGTTATAGCATAAAACTCTTATACGCTGCAGTGAAATCGTTTTAACTTTAATTCTAACTGCGTTGTCAAATATATTGTAGGATCTTAAATTTTTAAACTTCATTTTCGTTTGAAATTTTTTTTAAAAAAATCAAATACAAGGTCTCAAACTTCAGCATAAGAAAAAGAAAATTACCTAGGAAAGTTTGTGTATAAAAGTTGAAAAATTTGTGAAAGAAAATGTTATAGTTCCCTTCTTAACCCACCTAAGATGATACGCTTCTTAAGGCATTGTGTGGGCCAATGTTTACTAAGATCTTAGCTGTGATAATAGGACTACGACCATACACGTGTCATACTCAAAGAAGCGTGTACTGTGAAGTTGATGGGCCAAAGAATAATCAAACCGTCAACTTTAGGCTTACGTGGGACTGGCCTGTAGCCCAGCACATGCACACTTCCCCAAACTATTTTCACTTCTGTTATTTGTCCAACCACAAAGACCGACAAAAGGCCAGAGACATTTTCTGTCACTCCTTGAATTGAACTTGCTTGATCTGTAGTACTCAAAAGCTTTGGGCTTTCACCGACACTTTTGTAAAGAAGTTGGATTACATTGGGCGATAAATGCAATACAATAGAAAGAGATAGAATCCAAAATCATATCAAGGGGTTCCGTCCAAAAAAAAATGTAAATTACAAGTCAGATTTATTCGAGAATTTCTTTTTATAATTCTTAATTTTTTTTTCAAGAAATCAGTTAAAATTAAGAGTTAAAACCAAAATATTATTTTATGTGAGAATTTTACTACAACAGCTTAAATTTCTGTGCTAGAACTAATTTCCGAAAAAAAGCTATTATTATTATTTTCCATAGCTAGCTGATTGGGTAAATTTTTTTATTTCTTCAAGAATTCTAAGATGAGATTTTAGAAAATTTCATTTCCTCTCAATTTTTTTTCTCTGAACTTGTTCAAAGGATAAAAAGTCATCAAAAATCCCGCCAATTATTCTATTGGCTCGCCTTTGACTAAAGCCATGTTCTTCCAACCCCAACCGTCAGATTTATTTCATCTAAAATAGATCGTTAGATCACTTTAATGACCTGGCAAGCCTTTTTAAGTCGGTCTAAATTTCCATTCAGAATTCTACTAAGTACGTCTAAGGTTGTTCTTATCTATCAAAACAGTGTCGTTTCCTTAATTCAACCCATATCGTTTCAATTGTTATTGACTTTGGTCTCCCAAACTAGACTTTTCATTGCCTTTTTTTTTTCTCTATAAAAGAATAGACGTGAGAAATTCTTGACATGTTAGTAGTATCATTCCGTTTGAACGAAATCGAATTCCTTGTTTTTGTTATCTTTCTTCCACTACGCTAGATGACATATTATTTGAGAAATATAGTGTTTGACAGAAAATAATCTGGGTCACTTTTTCAGTTATAAATAGTATAAAATTTTTATATGTTATAGTAATAATAAAAAAATCACTACAGTATAAAGCTCTTACATGTTACAGTAAAAACGGTTCTAACCATTCTACCAAACAAACTAAAAAAAAAGTTACTATTTTGAACTTTATGTTTTATATGAAAATTTGAACTTTTTTTTAAGTTGTGAAGAGATCATGAAATACAAGAACAGCTGTTTTAAGGATGGGACCCATTTGGGCAAACACACAACCGCGTATAGACGACTAAAGGTCGAAGACGATGAATGCCAATGAGGTGTTTCAAGTAATACTAGGCATCATCTATCATGTGAGCAACGAAACATGCGCCAAATTCGACGTTACATACTTGTATTTTTAAATAAGTAATCATTCAACTATTATATGCCATCTTTTTTTTTTTAGACCTCTTGCTTGTCCTTGAGCCCATTTTACATTTGCTAATTATTGAAAGTTATTTTTGAGTTTTTAGATTCAAAAGTTATTTATTTATCATGATTTTTCTGAGAACTTTTATTCACTAAAGAAGTTTTAATCTAAATCACAAAATATGCTTTCCCAAAAAAAAAAAAAAGGCGGCTATAAAAGGCTTCAAAGTCTATATCATAAGTTTAATAAAGTTTTATTTTTGGTAGTTTTATCAAAAATTTAAATATTATTCTAATCTTATAAAATTCATTTAAAACGTAGTTAAATTTTTTTTATCTTTATACATTAAGGTCCTTCTCTAATGGAATACAATGCTTACAAATCATTAAATTTAATTAAAATCATTTTAATTTGTAAATATATACAGATGTCTATTGGTTATTATTTTATTAAGTCTCCCACAGCTTACAACAAAAATCATGTATTACATTATGTTTTCAAAACACATATATTTATTTATTTCACATTATCATTTATATTATTATTTATATTATATGTTTAAATTATTTCATAATTAAATAGATAACATTTATGAAATATAAGTTTTAAGATATAACATCCACGAAGACGCCGCCAGTCATAAGCAAATCAAAACAAAGAGGCTTTTTGTATATGAAATGGGGGGAATATATTGTTATTTTATTCCACCGCAATGTCATAAAAACGCACCGTTTTATAGTCCCCAGGTTGGCGACAGGCACTAACCGTCTAATGATACAGTGGTCAGAAAGGGGCCCACACCTCGATCCACAATTTCTAAGGTTTTGTCATTCCTACGTGCCCATCATACCAGTGACAGCTCAGCTGCTGTGGGTATTTACGTCTTTTAGTCATTGCTCTGTGCGTTCCTCCGCTTACCTGTCACCTCAAAGAAGGTGATATCTATTATGCTTAGCTGGCACTGATCACAGCCAAAAACTATGCAAATAATCCATTCTGACTCCACACGCCCGAAAATGCACTCGCTTATTTGATTTACAAAACGTGTGGTCATTTCATCGTTCACTAAAATATAAAAAATAAAAAGAAAGGAAAAAAATGACTCAAAAAAAGAAAGGAAAAAAGGTCAAATAATAATTAATTAAAAAGTAATTAAATGTGCCTATTTTGCAACGTTTTTAAAATAGTTTTTGTTCCTGTAAAAATTTAAAAAATAAGAATATTTTAAAAAATATAATGATTTGCTTTAGTTTTTGTTTCGGTAAAAATTTAAAAAATAAAAATATTTTAAAAAATATAATGATTTGCTCTTTAAATTGTGTTGGTTTACATATGATAGTGTATTTTTTGAAACAAATAATTTTTTAATAGAAAAGTATTTAATGTAAAATACCTTTTTTTTTTTCTTTTTTTCTCATTCTTCTTTGTTCTGTTTCTCATATCCACATCGCCTTTCTTGTCTTTACGTCGTTGAAGTTTGTCGCCATCCAGGTCATCAACATTGACATATGTGTCCCGCGGTGAGGTTAAAGTCGATTCTTTCATGGTAAAGATCGACCACATCTCTTTATTTGCCTTTTTTGTCTATTCCTCTTACGCTGATTTCGATAACTGATACAACACGAATCATGTCTTTTTCGCCATCGCAAGGCTTTGACTGAGGATTAGGGGTCATTGGACTTCATCGACGAAGGTTGGGTCACTAGGGTTAAGCTGCGAGGGCGATCGCTAAGAATTCGATGTAGAAACGAAACAAGGTGGGGGGAGGAGCCTGGGGTGGGGTGGCAAGGGGTGCTAGGAGGAGGGGCCTTGGTAGGGGTTGTCATTGGCAACAATGGGTCGTTGGGATGGCTGTAGTGGGGCTACAAGGGTCGTTGGATATGGGTTAGTGAGAGAGAACGAGGGAGTGGGAGAAAGTGTGGGAGAAAATGAGAATAAAAATCACTTTTTATTTGTTTTCAATTTTCGGACCTTTTCGCATGTCCTCCAAGTTGTGATTTGTTTTGTTTTGAACCAAAATTTTAACCAAACACATTTTTTAAACCATTTATATTTTTTATATTTTGGAAAATGGGAAAAACTTTTTCAAAATGGGAACTAAAGGGGCCCCTTTTTTTTTGGCTAAATATAAAGAAAACAAAATACTGTAATTTGATATTCGAAACCACCTTATCATCAAAAGTCAGATGCAGAAAATTGCTACTTCTGTAATTAGTAAAGCTAGATGTGTTATCTAGTGAATTTTTGCTAGCCTGACCAACTCTCGCGTCAGAACAGTTTATAAATTCAAAAATAATTGTCATATTTTTCTTTGATAATTTTGCGCGTTATTTAAAGGATGTTCTTGACTTTTTTGATCAGCCAGCTTAAAAACTTCGTTACGCGCATAAAACCCACGCGCCAAAGGCCTCAAAGCAGCACGCTTCCCGTGATTGGAGGAACAAGAATCACAGGTCACACTCAGATTGTAAAACCCTCTCACTTCTCTCTCTTTCTCTCAGTCTCCACTTTCTTTGAGCTAAAAAGCTCGCCCCTTTATCTCGTCTTTCCTCTGTCTTTTAGCAGAGGAATCAGCCCGTCCAAGCACCTCTCAAACCATGGCAATGGCGACAATCATGCAAAGGCAAAAGCTCCTCCTTCTTCTCTTCCTCATTTCCATGGTGGTTCTAGCGGTGGACGCCACGCCGAGGGCGAGTACTGCAGCAAGAGCAAGAGCATCTCCGAGGCTCTACACGAACTACTACCAAAAATCGTGCCCTAGATTCGAGCAGATCATTCAAGAAACCGTCACCAGCAAGCAGATCACCAGCCCAACAACCGCCGCCGCCACGCTCCGCCTCTTCTTCCACGACTGCCTCCTCACCGGTTGCGACGGCTCCACGCTTGTCTCCTCCACCCCCTTCAACCGCGCCGAGCGAGACGCCGACATCAACCTCTCCATCCCCGGCGACGCCTTCGACGTCGTCGTCAGGGCCAAGACCGCCCTCGAGCTCGCCTGCCCCAACACCGTCTCCTGCGCCGACATTCTCGCCGTTGCCACCCGCGACCTCGTCACCATGGTCGGCGGCCCCTTCTACACCGTCCCCCTTGGCCGCAAAGACTCCCGCATCTCCCGCGCCTCCGACGTCGCCGAGAATCTCCCCAAGCCGACAATGCCGATCTCCGAAATCATCCGAATCTTCAACCAAAAAGGCTTCTCCGTACAGGAAATGGTCGCCCTAAGCGGCGCCCACACCGTCGGATTCTCCCATTGCAAGGAATTCAGCGAGGGGATCTACAATTACAGCAAATCGACCCAGTGCGATCCCCAATACAACCGTAGATTCGGCGCCGCATTGCAGAAGGCTTGCGCCGATTACCACAACAACCCTACGTTGTCCGTCTTCAACGACATCATGACTCCCAACAAGTTCGACAACATGTACTTTCAAAATCTAGCCAAGGGATTAGGGCTTTTGAAATCGGATCACGCCCTGAACAGCGATACTGCGACGAAGCCGTACGTTGACATGTACGCCAGGGACGAAAGCAAGTTCTTTAAGGATTTTGCCCTGGCGATGCAGAAGCTCAGTGTCTATGGGGTCAAGACCGGAAGGGATGGAGAGATTAGGCGAAGGTGTGATCAGATTAATTAAGCTTAATCACTTGCATTAATCTGAATTACTGAAACACCCGTTATTTTAACGGGTATAATTTTTGTAAAATCATATGAATAAAATGTCACTTTAGTATTTTTACTAAGTTTCTGTAGTAAATATTTTAAATTTACCTATCACTCACTCCTACCAACCTTGTCCCGCTACATTAATGCTTAATTAAGTAGCCTCAACTACTTAGAGACATATAATTAATTCACCTCAACTACCAGGAGACATCGATATGTTTTCTCAATCATGTTTTTAATATTTACTTCATCTTCTTCTACAACTTACCCCATTTGCCTCCTCAATTATGATAACATTATTTGCTAAAAGTCTCCATGGGAGACATGATAATATTTTCTTTTAATGCTCATTTAATTCTCTCCTGCTCCTCAATTATTTTGATGCCTATTTATTCAACCATCATCACTCTCTTCTCTAGTTTCTCATTCTCTTATTTTTCACTTTAATTTTCAACTAAAGACACAAGGCATAAAGCTCTCTTTGCAACCACGATAACTATAATTTTCAGCCACGTTTGAAGCCATTTTAGAGTCAATACAAGCTTGATTTTTAACCCAAACTTTGGTGTTTTTCAAAGGAGTTTTGAAGTAGGTTTTCTTTAATTCAAACTTGGCTTTAGTATGTATTTTCTTCATATTTAATGCATGTTTTCCTCACTAATTGCAAGAAAGGCTAGAGATATAGTTTGATGATGATTTTGGTATAAAACTCATAAGAATATATTTATTATGATTATATAATGCATGCTGCCTATTTTGGAATGGTTTTGAAATTTTAAATGAGAATAATATGCTTTGGGTTTAAGAAAAACTTAACATTCCATAAACCTTGTATTATCTCTATGGGCAGTAGCTCTTTCTTAAAATTCTAGGATTAGATGAAAATAAATTTTGTAAATTGGTTTATATATTTTAAAAGTAGACATCCT